>PVKV010026303.1:0-28228 GCA_004027835.1 Alouatta palliata | reverse complement strand
GTGTGGCAATTCCTCAAGGACCTAGAAATAGAAATTCCATTTGACCCAGCAATCCCATTACTGGGTATATATCCAAAGGATTATAAATCATTCTACTATAAGGACACATGCACACGAATGTTCATTGCAGCACAGTTTACAATAGCAAAGACCTGGAACCAACCCAAATGCCCATCGATGATAGACTGGACAGTGAAAACTTTTTTATAATTACTTTTGTACCCTCCCACAAAAGGCTACACAAAAGTACAGGTACTATTTTTTTAATCTCAATGTCTCTAGTACCTTGCACAGCTCCTACCACATAGTAAATAATTAATAGTTGATAGCTGACTTGAATTGAGTTAAGGTAATGAGAACCTAAACTAGGACAGTAGAATTGGGAATAAAAAAGTAGAGAGCTGATATGAAAGAACTGATAGAATTTGGCAATAGACAAGGATGATAAGGGAGAGTTTAGCATCAAAACTATTTTGACACAGTAAGCAGGCAGGGAATAAATTCAACTTTGAAAATGTTTTATTTAGTTGCTGGGAGAATAAGGTTGCTTAACAGACAGTAACAAATACAAGTCTCCAGTGTACAGGAGTATTCAGAAAAATCAATGCAAATTGCTGCATTGTGTATAAGTACGAAGCTATGGTAAGGTTAGAAATTGTCTAGTGAGATCTTACAGAGTGAAAAAAGTGAAAAAGAATATCAGCTGAAGGTAAACCTGGGAATTCCTATACTAAACTTAAGACATGACTGGTAGAAGCATAGCAGGAAGTCTTAAGAATAACAATCAGAAAAATAAAAAGTAAGTAAGAGTGTTATAATATAAAGCTGCAGAAAAATCAACTATGATGAAGATTTAGAAAAGATCGTTACATTAAGCAATTAGTCTCATCTCACAAACTTTTTAAGTACATAAATATTATTAAGTGATCAATATGAGTCTTTCCCTTTTTATTATTTAGTCTATATAAAAGGATGACAGTCTACAGTCTATTTTAAAATTAATCAAATCATGACATTTGACTAGCTAGACCTCTCCTAAAACACATAACAAAGAATCTGTCAGCTAGAGTCAGTTTATTCAGTTCTAGTCAGTTTATTTCCTGTTATCACAATCGTAAATACTTTGGGAAATGCTGACCTACATAAATGCATATGCTAAAAGTTCAATTTTTCTTTTCTTATGTCAGAAAAAACAGTTCAATGCCTGTTTTTAAATATATTTAATTTAAGCAAGCATACACAATGAGAAAATGAACACACCATACTTAAATAGGTCCATGGCTTTTCCAAAGTAAATATCCCTGTGCAATTAGTGTACATTAAAAAAATAGAACATAATGAGCATTCATGAAGCCCCCCTGGGTTTTGTGCAGTAAGTATCCTGACAAGGATAACCATTATCCTTATTTCTTTCTTTCTTTTTTTTTTTTTTTTTTTTAAAGACGGGGTTTCACCATGGTCAGGCTGGTCTTGAACTCCCGACCTCACATGATCTGCCTGGGTTGGCCTCCAAAGTGCTTGGATTACAGATGTGAGCCACCATGCCCAGCCCTTTATTCTTATTTCTAACACCATAGATACATTTACTTATTTTGAAATTTATGTACATGGAATTATAAAATGTGAACTCTTTTGTGTCTAGCTTCTTTAGTTTAACATTAGGTTTGAAATTTATCTGTTGCATGTGTCTCCAGTTTTGAGAAATGAGCATTTCTGTGTATGTATTTTGGTTAACCCATGTATGCATTTCTGTGAGCTACATAGCCAGAAGTAGATTTGATAGCTTTAATAGAGATTCAAACTACAAGTTTTCCGGAGACGTATTACCGATGTAAACACTCACCAGCTGTGCAAAATAGTGCTGGTTACTCCACAACCTTACCTTTTGGTTTGTTTGTTTTTCTTTTTAATTGCAAGCATTCTGGTGGGCAGTGTCACACTGTGGTTTGAATTTGTATTTCTTTCCTAGCTAATAAAGTTGAGTACATTTTCAAACACTTAATGGGCACCTTGATACATTCTTTTGTGAAGTACTCAATCTTTTGTCTGCTTTTTCCATCTATTAATTAAATATTAATTTTTATTAGTTATATATTCTATATTTAGAGATTTTGTTAGGAATGTGTATTGCAAATACCTAATCCACACTGTGTAATTAGCCTTTTCATTCATTTAATTAGATCTTTTCATGAACATATATTCTTAATTTTGATATACTCTATTTTTTTTTCTTTATATTTACTTGCAATTTAACATAAGTATAATGGGTAGGGTGGGAGAAATTTAGGAACTTTTGCCTCCTGCAACTTAAGAAAATTGTCCTGTTTTTTTTTTTCTAAAAACTTTATTGGCTTACCTTTTGCATTTAGGTCTGAAATACTAGAATTGACTTTTGCGTAAGGTTTGAAATTCAGGTCATAATGTGTGCCTGTGTGTGTGTGTGTGTGTGTGTGTGTATACATATATTCTACATTTTAATATTTTAATTGACCTAGTAGCTTTGGTAAAACGACAGTTTTTACCCATTGTGTTGCATTGTTATCCTTTTCATAAATCAGGTGATCATACATGTATGGATTTTTTTTAATTGTATTTTAGGTTTGGGGGTACATGTGAAGAACATACAAGATTGTTGCATAGGTACACACATGGCAGTGTGATTTGCTGCCTTCCTCCCCCTCACCTATATCTCGCATTTCTCCCCATGCTATCCCTCCCCAACTCCCCACCCACCGCTGTCCCTCCCCTATTTCCTCCCAACAGACCCCAGTATGTGACGCTCCCCTCCCTCTGTCCATGTGTTCTCATTGTTCATCACCCACCTATGAGTGAGAACATGTAGTATTTGATTTTCTGGTGTGTACGCACATACATTAATTGGCTTTTAGTAACAAAATCTTGCACATCTTTCACTAGAGTTAATCCTAGAAATTTAATTTTTTATTCTATACCAAATGTTAACTTTTCACACTTTTAAAATATTTTGCTCATCTATAAAAATTAGATATTTTGTATTGAACTACATTCAGCAATATTACTAAATTTGATTACTAACTCTAATAGTTCATCAGAATATTTCTGTGTTTAATTCCATCAGAGCTATCTTTCTCTTCCAATAGATGATAAAACTGATATGATGTAGGTGCTTTACACTGAGAATTACCTGAAGAATATCAGTCTATATACATTTTATTTTACTTCATCATTCACTTTTCCCAAGAAGTTAAGTAGAAGAGACGGATAGAGAAGTTGTCCTCATCTAGATTAGAGAATAATTGTTGAAATAGGTAACCATAAGCTTGAGAGACTGGGCATAAAGCAAGCTAATGCTCATGTAGAGTTCTGTATGAGCCTTCTCTACTACTTTTGCAAAATTACAAAGAAATGTTTTCTATTTAATTAACTACTTTTATTTCTAAATAGCTTTCATCTTGAGTCTTTCTTTTTTATTAATGAGTGAAATAATTAAGTAATCACTATGTGCCTTGCAAGTGAGATATTTATGCTATATTTTGGCTATGATTTTCTTCAACAGTTATCATTGTCACTACCAGAATACATTTTCTATAACTTAGAGCACCCTCTCCAAATTTGTCTCTTATTTCTTACCAGGTTTTTTTCTAGGTTTTGATAATTTATTTATCCCCACAAAATTTTAGAGAGCATTATATGGATCTGACTTCATTAGTTATTTGCCCTGTAACAGACCGGCCATAAAAATATGCTTCTTAAAAGAAAAGTATTAACCAAACTTAATCTCCAGTTGTACATATTTCCAGTAGATCAAGAACTGCCTCTTACTATGGATCAGGGTCTTGGTAAGACCTTGTTACTGAGAGAGAAGTGGGTTATCTCTCAGCATGTTGGAGCTGGGATCTGCTGTTCTACTTTGTGTGAAGTCAGAAAAAATATTTCTGAGGAAGAGACTTTACTCTGAAAATGATATTTCCTATTATCTACTCTACTAAAAAAAAGTGCAAAAAATTATATTTGTGGCTATTCCTTATTATTACAGATAGAACCCAAAGTGTTAAAAAAAAAAGAAAAGAAAGAAAGAAATCTCTGAGAATACCTATAATAAGCAGTTGTCATCATAAACGAACCAGGATAATAAAATCAAATATTAGGTAGTCTGCATAGCCCACCTGGCTTTATAATAGTGCATAAAATACTAAAATGCCTAGAGACCTTAAGTAGACAAGGGGATGGAACCACAGACGGCATTATTAATGATAGAAATAATAGAGGTAATTTTATTTGTACAATTTTTAGTTAAGAGCCTATGGTTTATTTGACTCCCTCAAATATCCTTGGGATATTATTAAGCAATTTAAAGTAGAAAGAAACTGAAACAAAGAAAGGCTGAGAAATTTGCTCCAGTCCTTTTAACTTGTCTCAGGACTGAAAGATTGGCTCTGATAGCTGACATTAACAGCAGATGATAGTATAGATAACAGTTTACAGAACACCCAGTAATAAATGATTCTATTATGATGGTAGAATACGGGCCAAAACCTGATGAGTCACTGCATTGTACACCACATAATGAGGAAATTAAGAATGATCTGTAAAACTGACTGGAAAAAGCTGAAATTATAATACTACTTTTGTTTCAAGGGAATAATAATGCTATATCATTGTCTTTAAACTCCAAGAAACAGTGAGAGGAAAGAGAGAAAGAGAATAAATGGAAACAATTTTATGACCATTTGACATTAATGATATTAGCTCAACAATATTTTTTTAGTCTCTCCATGTGCCTGGCATAGTAGTGCATACAGGAAATACAGAGATAAAACCCAGGCTCTTCTCTGAAGAGACATTGCAAGAGATAAATTATTTTGTCTATTGCAGGAGACAAATATTTTAAAATGAAATTATGCAATGTACTGTGAAAGTTTGAATAGCAAAAATAAAGAGGAAAGGTACATGCTCAATTCGTCCAATAATTCTAGTAGGCCCTCAAAGATAATCAGTTTCTAATCTCTGAAAAAAATGTGTTTTCTCAAATGGAAAAAAAAAAAAAGATATTTTTTAAGGATCATGGGATGGAAATATCCTGATTTATAGTCCCTAAATGCAATCACAACTATTCTTAGAGCCTCAGAGAGAGATTAGGCATGAAAGAGGAGGAGGCAATATGACCACCAAGGCAGACATGGGAGTCACGAGGCCACAAGCCAAAGAATGCTGAAGCTACCAGAGGAAGAAGGAAGAAACAAAGAGCGTAGAGCTTCCTGTAGGATCACGGGCCTGTCCCCACCTTGATTTTGCGCTAGTAAAACTGATTTTGGACTTCTGGCTTCCAGAAGTGTGAGATGTTAAATTTCTGATATCTTAAGCCATAGAGTTTGTGGTTTTTTTTTTTCAGTAGCCACAGAAAATTAGTAGCATATACACCACAACAAGGAAGATAGATTTCGAAAATCTGTCTAAACAACTTTAGGGGGGAATTGTTGCTCCTGGCTTTGATGTATCTATTTATCTTTTTGGCGTTGTCAACTCAGCTTTAGTCATGGAACCTTCTGATTCCCTCTGCATTCTCATATCTGTATAAACCAAACAGAGCAAATACCAACATATATAGTCTCTCTTCCTATTTCTATCATGTAGGCATAAGATTTGAGAAACACTTCATGGAAGGACTAGGATTTAAAGAATGAATTCAGGAAAAATTAAAAGAGAAAAAAATCTAGGCAAGTAAAATGACACGAGCAGAGTAACAGAAAAGACAAAGGTTCTGTTTAATTTACATCATTGATTGATTTGGTTGAAGAGATAAAACAATATTTAAACAGTTTGAAAGGTCTATATAAAATTGAGAACCTAACTAAACGGTAGAAGCAACTAAAGCCAAATTGGATAATAATGCAGAATTGTGATGATGTCTTATTGTAGTAAAGGTGCAAGCATGCCAGCGACTTAGAGTTGATGATTCAAGTATAGGTGAGATTACCAGCCGTAGCTCTAATTCTGTGTGCATACTGTTTACGTCTTCCCCAATAAGACCTTAACCTTGTTTGAAATTCTGATTGCCTGAGTGTTTCTGCTAACAGGATGTACCTCGTACAGTTGCTATCCCTCATAGCTGATCTCAACTAGAGAAGGATGTCCCAAACACTTTTCTTCTTGGGCGAGTTATCTCTGAGAAGTTTTCTGCACTGACTCCCAGGATCTTCCACAGGTTCAGACTCCGGTTTCTTCAGTGGCACCTTGCAAGATCATAGCACATACTGTACAGATTGCTTTCTCTGTCTCTTCTCCTAGTTCTCCAAGCCATGATACCTAGCATAACCTGTCACCTCCAAGTAGCCTACCTGTTCTCTAACCCTGTCTCAAAAACTGAATCAGGAAAGGCCATACTAAGATCATTTTTTTCAAACTTTATTTTTCTATCACACTGTCCAATAAGTAATTTTCACAGAGTAGGAACTCTACGTAATTTTGTGTTAACTATAAAGTTTTTGAATAAAATATGATTGACTAATTTTAGTTTGATTTTCTAATAGACAATGAATAATACAGATTATCTGTTGTGTATCTGTAATTAGAACTTAACTGAATGTTTTGTATTTTTATTGCTAAATCTGGCAGCCTTAGGAAAGGATAAGTAGTAGCCTTATTTGGGAAGAACTTGCATCTAAGGGAAAAAAGGAAAAGGAAGCTAACTCTTTATGCAGGAGACTCTATTAACAACTAGGTTTTTAAACGGAGGTTTTTAATATGTCTTCATCATGTGCAGCTTAATGGAATTTGACAAAGAGTACAACTTGCAATAATTTTGTTTCTCATAAAATATGTTTTAGAGAAACTACAGTTATGTTTTCAATTTTTAATTATTAACTTATGTCAATAATCAATTCCTGATGAGTGTCAGAAAGATGTTCAAATTGGTTCATATAAAAAGTATATTGTCCTGAATCTGGAAACTTTTTGTGTGGTTTTATTTTCCATCTCAGATAAATGTATAAGCATAGAAAGAGAATCACCCACTTTTTTCTTTTTTTAATGTGGTCTCTTTCTCTTCCACACTCCATATGGTTCTTTTCTGCTTTTGTCCTTCTCACCAGCAACTTCAAAATTACACAGTATTTAATAGAAGTAGCTATTTTCTCTAAGAAAATTAGTTTTATTTATTTGCTTCATCTAAAACATGTTGCTGTGTATTATATTCAGTTACCTTCACCTGGATCCATTCCAGAGTGAAAGTGATGTTTATAATGGTTTTAGAAGAAGGGTTTTAAAGCTTGAAGTTAATTTTAAGAGCCATTAAATGCATTAAAATAAAATACTTCAAGCATTTACTTTTGCCATTCTCTGACATCCTCACTCATCATCTGCATTTTTCCTTTATGTAAAGTGGTAAAAGTACTTCAAAATATACCTATGGAATTATTCTCAGGTATTCTGTGTTGATGGGTGTGTTTCTTCCCTAAATTTCCTTATCACTTAGGGATCATAACATAATCATGTATTATATACAGCTTTCTTTTTTCCTGTGGCTTTGTGTGTCTGCATTAAGACTTCTGGACAAATTATATGCTTCTTAAGAGAAGAATGTATGGTTTTCCTTTATTTTATTTTTCTTTAACCAAAGAATGTTTCCTCCTCTGTGTGAGGTTTCCATTCATATGCCAAAAATAGCATATCACACTGTTGTAATCTTTGGTTGCTTGTGCAATACCTCAGCAATGCTAAGCCTCCTGGTTTGCTTTATGAAGGTAGAAACTACGTGTTAGTTTAGTGAATGGATAAATAAACATATCTGTAAACTCATGAAAAAACATCAAAATTTTATTCATAAATCAAAAATATTTTCTATTTTTAATTTTTACAGTTGTTTTTACATGTGCTAGCTTATTTTCCTGTTGTGATAATGGCTTCCTTATCTGAGATGGAAAATAGAACCACACAAAAAGTTGCAAGATCCAGGACGGTATGCTTTTTATATGAACAAGTTTGAACATCTTTCTGACACTCAGCTCTGCTGCACTTGTGAAATAAGGACAATGTCATTCATTTTATTTTCTAATCAAGCAAAGCTTTTCCACTTTTTATGTCACATCATAGGAAATTTATGCTGTCTTGCTAGTTTTAAAGTTATCTTTCCTCATTTCTCCCAACTTTAAATAACTTTCAATCCCTGGTCTCACTTCCCACATCCTTCATTTAAAAGAATCTCTTACTTCAAACAACACTAGTGTCCCATAAGATTACTGCATAAATCAAAATAGGTCTTCATGAATATCCAAATTCCACTTCAGGGAATGACACTTTTTTTTCCATGAGTGTGTAATTCTTCAACTGAAGAGTAATTTGTGTGGAAAAGAGGGTGCTAGGAAACTCTCTGCCTTACACATTGGCATAAATTAAAGGCTGCAATGTGCTTCTGCATGTAGAGAATTATTGAACACATTTTCTTAGTAGAATGGCCTGTAATAATCATGTCAAGTAGGTTATAATTTATATATTATGGCTGAATTACTCAACTCATGTAGCAAGGAGATAGCAGTGCCTGTCAGTTGCTGCAGGAAACACAGCCTTAGGGAGAGAACCAGGGGCAGAAATGCCCTGAATTTTCTTGTGCTGGAACCCTCAAATCACCAACTTGTGACTTCCACTGGCAGACCCTAACTGGAGAAAAGCTGACACAAGAGCCTGAGAAACACAGGTAGCAGGAATTTCTCATACTTCCCTTGTTTGGCTATCTAATGCAAGGTCCTTTGCCATAGACCTTGCATTAGATAGCCAAATAGCAGAAGTGTGAGAAATAGACCTGAAGGCAAAACTGTCCATGGCTGGAACACCATTGTTCAAAGATAGTTTAGAAGGGACTGGCAAAAGACAGCTAAACACTTACTCTGAAGTTACTGCCTTGCCAGAAAATCCATAGTGGACTTTACATTATTCCTCCTGGACAAAGTATAATTAATATGAGTTAGATTACCTCCAGAATAGAGGACTGAAATACCTACTTGAAAGTACGAAAAATACCTTGTAATAAGGACCAGATGATCAGTTTGAACCCTTAATGACATTTGTGACAAGAGTTGCATTACTCCACACTAGGTCTGAGTAGCCCCCTTGGGCATGGAAGCAGTTTCTCTTTAAAAGAACACACAGTATTTCAAAGTCAAATGAACCTTGGAGTTTTATTTTATTTTATTTTATTTTATTTTATTTTTTAAAGAATTAACAGGATGGATAAGTATAAGTATATGAAGGGGAGTCCAGGCTGACGTGCTGTGTCACCATCACAGCTCACCACAACCTCGACCGCCTGTGCCCAAGTGATCTTCCCACCTCAGTGGAGTTTATTTCATCCCACGTACAGCCAAAATTGCTGTAAACCCAAGATTGCTGTCAAACTTCAGCTACTTCATGTACTGCAAAATTTCTCTAACCTTGAAATGTCTACATGAAGATTCTTTGAGCTGAAAAAGAATAAATTATAAAGATTAGCATTTATGAACAAAGATAAAACAGAATTTAAATTTTACCCAATTGTTGACAGATATTATCACAGAATTGTCAATAGGGAAATTGGCACCCTGACAATCACGGTCATTTCACAACATTTAACAAAAGATCTTATGGATTACCTTGGATTTCTTTCTATCAGGAATGTTAGATTACTGGATAAATAGATATAAAAGAAAGATCTTTTTGATAGTCATTTATTTTTCAGCAACAGAAATTTGTAGTCACAAAGGGAAAAGAAAAGTATACTGACAGAGGTCTGGTTGCACTGTGCACTGCTGGAATATAAAAGATAATAAAAATTGATCAGAGGATGAGATGCTGTGGTGAGAAGCTAATCAACTAGAGCACTGGTCAACTGGCACAGGATGAACTCGGGGGACAGTGATAACTGAGAAGCCTAATCCTATTTCCACACTTTAGTGTGTGCCCTGACTGCTTAATCTACTCCTGAGTATGTGCTATATGAGAAAAATAGAATCTCTATCAAATACTAAGGTTGTTTGATTTTCCATAATGTGTTGCCTGAAATTATTTGACACATGACTCCTTGCTAGACAAGACTGAATCTGAAATGGAATTTTTCACAGCATGAGATCTTAAATTTCAAACTGCCCTGTTCCCTTTTATTGACAGTGGGTTCTAAAACTAATGATTTCTTTTATTTTCACTATAAAGCAGCAAATCTATCACAGAGAGACACAGAGATGTATATGCACATGGGCATGATTAAAATGTTATTTATTCTGGTGAACAACTGGAAAAAACTGAAATGTCTAACAAAGAAGACAGTTGTATGGTTTAAAACACTACAGTTTGTACTTACAAATAATACTATGTTCTTCCATGAAGATCCCTTTTCCTGAGCCCATTTCTGAAAGAAGGAATGTTTGCTAAAGTAACTTACATGTCCTCTTTTCCTACCCTTTTGTACATCCCTTCTTGACTGATCAGTTTCACAAAAAGGACATATTTAATTCAATCTGTGCTTCTCTTTACAAATCAAACCTGTCTTCTGAATGTATATATTCCTTGTTCCTTCGTGTTCCTTTATAGGGCCAGACTATACCACTGCAGGATCCAAGGATGGATACCACTGTGGTTCCACAATAAAGTGTTAGTAAACTTGCTTGGTCACCGATCTAGAGTTATTTACTTCTATCAGATTATCAGTAACAGAGGTAATAGTTTGATCACTTCCTCTCCACCTTCCACATCTGCCAATCTCTCAACTGGTTTTTTATAAAGAAAGAACAGAGTTTTTTTCATTTGTTTGTTTTTGTTTTTATTGACTCAACTGAAATCTTAGTTTTTATCAACTAGTAACATTAAAAGGTAGACAAAAGCTGTAATTTAAACACCAAAGTACATTATGAAGATTGACATTTCTGGTTTTCTCAAAGCTTTAAATTTTGTATCTTGGTTTGGTTTAGTTTGACAAAACACAGATACAGAAAATGACAGAAAACATATGTGAGACTAAACAAACTATTGCAAGAAAAATACTCTTTCAACCACTACCCAGGTCCTGTCCTGACAAAGTTAATAAAACTTGTCCGCCATCCCAAAAGTTTTCCATATGCCCAATCCTAATAACAGACCTCTTCTGTGCATCAAAAGAAACAAACACCAATTTAGACAGTAATTATTTTTATTCACTTATTTACTTTTATATTTGTCTAAGTATGCATACATGGGCATTAATAGTATAGTTTTGCCCATTGTCTTAATTTCATATGTTTTTTAACAATTTAGCATTCAGGTTCTCCTTCATTACTTCCTCGTTTTTGACTTTTTTTTTTTTTTAGAGCAGTTTAGGTTCATAGAAAATTTGAGTGGGAAATACAGGAATTTCCCAACTTCTCCCATTCCCCACACATGTACAAGCATCCTACATTATCAACATTCTCCACCAGAGTGGTGTATGTTTGCTACAACTGAACCTACATTAACACATCATTGCCATCCAAAGTCCATACTTTACTTTAGGGGTTATTCTGGTGTTGTGCATTCTATGGGTTTGGATCACTGCCTAATGACATGTATCCACTATTATAGTATCACATAGATCAGTTTCATTGCCCCAAAATCCTCTGTGCTCTGTCTATTCATCCTTTCCATCCACTATCCCCTAGAAAACACTGATCTTTTCACTTTTACTGTCTCCAAATTTGGCTATTCCAGAATATCATTTTGTTGGAATCATACATGTGTAGCCTTTTCAGATTAACTTGCTAAGTAGTAATATGCATTTAAGTTTTTTCTATGTCTTTTCATACCTTGACATTAATTTCTTTTTAATGATGAATAATATTCTATTGTCTAGATGGAACAACATTTTTTAATATATTTATCTACACATCCAAGGACAATGAAGTTTGTTTATATATTTACCTAGCCAAGCAAGCAAGTTTATATTTGCTTTCAAGTTTTGACACTTCAACATAAAGTTGCTCTGAATCATTTTGTTCAAACTTTTGTGTGCACATGTTTTTAACTCCATTGGGTAAATACGAAGGAGTGTGATTTCTGTATCATATGAATATAGTATGTTCAGTTTTGTGAGTAACTGACAAGTGTCTTCCAACATGTTTGCACAGTCTTGTATTCCTACCAGCAATAAATGAGAATTCTTGTTACCCCACTTCCTTACCAACATTTCGTTTTGCTAGTGTTCTGAATTTTGCCCATTCTAACAGATATATGGTGGTCTCTCATTGGCAGTTTCATTTGCATTTCAATGATGACATATTATGAGTAGTAAATTTTAATGTGGTTAATTTTATGACTTCGTTTTTAATTTGCTGTTTAATTTAGAAATACATTGTTTAACTTGCATTAATTAATCTATCTTATATTGATTTCCACCTTGGTTGCATTTTGGGCAAATAACATAATCAAAATAATTTAATTCATTTGAAATGTGTTCAGATTTGATTTATGCAAATTTATTATTTTTGTAACATTTATGGGTTCTTGGCAGTAATGTATACCCTGCAGTTTCCTAGTTCCAGTTTATAAATTGTTTAAATCTTATATATTCTAATTAATTATGTAATGATATGTATTATATGTCCACTTATTCTATCAGTTGTTGAGCGAGGGATATTAAATATACTAATTTGTGAGTTTTCCTATTTTTTTCTGTAGTTCCATCAATTTTTGCTTTGTTTTTATATGTATGTAAATTTTAAAATGTTATATATTCCTGGTGATTTAAACATTTTAGCATCATGAAGCTACTCTTTATCTGGTGATTCATTTGCTCTAAAGTATACTCTGTCAACTTTTCTTTGGTTAACACTTCTATGCTAGCTCTTTGTGACACTTTTACGTAAGAACTTTTCTACTTATAGTTTACATTTGTTTATAGTAAACAAAATGTAGTGTCTTGTCCACCTGTTCAATAATCTTTGACTTTGATCAGAAATTTTAAATCCATATTTATTCAACATAATCACTGACATATCTGGAAATAGTTTTCTATCATCCTTTATGCCTTCTATTTATGCTGCCTGTTTCATATACTTTCTTCTTCTTGATTTAATTTAGGTTAATAAATTACTTTTCCACTTTATTCACATACTAGTTGGAAGTTCATATACCCTGTTAGTTTTCATGCATCCTTTTGTTTTGAATTATTGAAGTTTCACTATGATGCATGTGATTATCTTTCATAGGTCATGCATGAGATTTTCTGCACTTTCTGAATGTGAAAATTGGTATCTGAAAATTCTCAGCCAATGTCTCTTTATATATTGCTTCTTTATCATTCTTTTGCTCTCTGCTGGGAAGACTAATTAAACAAATATTGAAACATCTCACTTTCTACACAGTTTCGTTGATCTGACATATGAAATTTGTATCTTTTTCTCAGTGATGCACTCTAGATTATATTCTGTTTCATATCCCAGCCTAATAATTACATTTCCCCCATATATCTTTTACTTACAAATATACAAATAAAATAATATGTATATCATAAATATATGGATAAATATTTATAAACCAAACAGAAACATATCACAATCATTCAGATCAAGAGAAATATTAGCAGAAATCTGTTCACGCTTTCATCCAGTCACAATGTCCTTCTCAAGTATAACCACTAGCAAGACTTCTACTAGCATATTTTAGTTTTTTAATTTTTATAAATATAATTATAAAGTTGTCCTCTATTGTATCTGACTTATTTCATTCATAACTCATATGAGATTCATCTATATTGACAGGTGCAGTTGTTGATAATTCATTCTCACTTCTGTTGAGAATTCCATAATGAGAATATTACTTATGTGCTCTAGTATTGGTGAACATTTTAGTAGGTTCAAATGTTTTCGTATTATTAATAATGCTGCTGTTAACATTCTAGGACACATCTTGTGAAGCACACACATACACACAGTAGCAACATCCATTTTAATTATGACTTGGACTGTCTCTTACCGGAAATAGGGCTTGGTCACCTGCTTCTATTGTGACCCAAACTACTTTTATTCTTTAAATTATTAGTAAATCTTGATTTGTGGTAATATCTTTTATTTGTGTGAATTTTATTTGTCATTCTAATCCTTTATTGTATTTCAAGATTCTGGTAGAATCAAGATACTAGCAGTGGCAAAGTAAAGTAATAATTCGTACTAGACTGAAATAAGAATGCATTCTCCAAAATGAGGTTTGGGAGGGGCTGGGGTAAAATGATATAGCTTGGATCTCTGTCCCCACCCAAATCCTATGTCAAATTGTAATGCCCTGTGTTGTAGGTGGGGCCTAGTGGGAACTGATTGAATCATGGAGGTGGATCCTTCATCAGTGGTTTACAGCCATCCCTTTGGTGCTGTTCTAGTGATAGTGAGTGAGTGAGTTAACATATCTGGTTGCAGCACCCGGCCACTCTTCCTCCTGCTCCAGCCATGTAGAATGTGCCTGCTTCCCCTTCCCCTTCGCACTACCTGATGTTACCTGATGCCTCCTCAGCCAGCTTTCTGTGCAGCCTACAGAACCATAAACAATCACACCCCTTTTCTTTATAAATTACTCAGTATCAGGCATTTCTTTATAGCCATGTAAGAATGGACTAATACAGTATCTGTGTAAAATGGAGACATTTCATAAGAGAGAATAATTTCCTTTTGGTGTAAGTTATGTGACCACAAACGTACTTGAAGATCTTAATATTTAATCTGGGCCAGATCACATGCAAGAAAGTTGATGTAGGCAAGAAAGTAGCTGGAGAACTGTGTTGGTGGTCCTAGGGCTCTTTCTGCTTCTATTGTGACCCAAACTACTTTTATTCTTTAAGTTATTAGTAAATCTTGATTTGTGGTAATACCTTTTATTTGTGTGAATTTGATTTGTCATTCTAATCCTTTATTATATTTCAAGATTCTGGTAGAATCAAGATACTAACAGTGGCAAAGTAAAGTAATAATTTGTACTAGACTGAAATAAGAATGCATTCTACAAAATGAAATCCTAGTAATTCTTGATTGTTTTTAGGCAATATTTAAAAACCATAGAGAGTTCAGATAATGTATCTTCTAACCAAAGATTCACTGTTTACTTTGTTAGGCATAAGGGGGTAACATATTAATTGCATCAATCCATGTCATGAGTACATTGGTCTAAAATGAGGTAATATATCCTACTTAGTAGCATAAGCCAACTCATTCTTTTTTTCTGCTCTACCAAATCTACTGCCGGATATTTTCACTGAGGTTTTTGTTGTTGTTGTTGTTAAATTTAAATTTATAGCTTCTAAATTTTCACTTTAAGTCTTTTGTGGCACTTTTCATAATTTTCTCGTTCTTACAAATATTAAACTTTTTTTCTTTTAACAAGGTAAGTGTGAATAATTAAAATACATAAAATATAAGCAATTATTTTTCTACTCTCTGCTTTTATCTGCTGGTTATAACTCTTGGTGATTTGTTTAATTATATGTCTTTTTATTTTGGACTGAAAATTACATATGGAGGTTTCTGATGTCTAGAATAAAAGTTCTTTCCCCCTGAGAATACTCTTGTTTACTTCTGCCAGGTATTGAGGATACAACTGGTCTGGTACTAATTTCATTGCTTAAGTTAATCATGGTATTGGTCACAGTTTCTGGGGGACAATTTTCTTTTCTTTAAACTTGTTTTATTTTTCCTTCTTTGCTCAATACCATGGAAATACTTTCCTTAGTCACATCTTTGGGTTCAGGCTGTTCTGTAAGTTCTCCATTATTATTTTAGCTCTTTGATACTTTTGAGGTTATTTTAAACTATTTTATTCAACTTTGCTTATCTATTTCAACAGAAGTTTTGGAAAGACTTGCCTAGTCACTGTATTAGAAATGGAAGTATCAAAAATTTTAAGACAACATATTATCTGAACATACAAATTTTCACTTTACAAAAAAAATTTTTTTTAATACAGAACAATACTAATGAAAATTTGGAATTGTTTCATTCTTTTCATGGCATCCCCAAATTTCAGATAAACTTGACTAAAATCTTAATTTTAACCTCATCAGCTTTTACTTTTCTACTCTTTTCCTATTTTTGTTTTATCATAGAAACTTCACTAATATTACTAACTTATGTATTTTAAATTTTATTTATTGCTTCTTGTTTCATGCAACAAGAGAATTTTTCTTTTTCAGTCATTTTGTTTTTCCCATACATAAAATAGTAATTGACATAGAGTAGATATAAAAGTATCATACAGTGAAGACCAGAATATTTATGATTATTTTGACAAGATTATCAATCAAGTAAGAAATCATATCCCTGTAAAGACTGTATTAGTTCATTAGAGATGATACAAATAATATAGATAATAGAAACTTTTTCTTAAGAACAATTAATCTTAAATGGGATGGCTGAATTAACATTTACATGTTAATAAAAATAATACCTATAAAATATGGATTATAGCACATAGTAATACAATAACAGCATCATAAAACATAAAATTATTATCATTATTCTGGAGATGTATATGTACACTTGAGGGCCTCTAGAAAAATTCTACCAATTACTGTCAAAAGGCAAAATTATCCTGAGATAAATATGTGAATAGCTTCATAAGGGTTGAGTTAAAACAAAATTATGAAAATGTAAAATATCACCATATCATAAATGTATTGTTAAAATGACCTCAGTTACCACATAGAAATGATAAATATATGTTTTGTTCTTCTTGGTTTTATCTAAAGACTCCACTAAAGCAAATAAGAGCAATTTATTGAGCAATTATGATAAATTACAAGCAATTACAGTAACAAGCCCTGGGTTGAGATCTAGAATAGAATGGTGCCTAGCCACATGACGACTACATATCAATACTTTGGTGGCATAATAACCAAAAACAACACAATATGCATCTCTAAGCAAGTTAGCTATGTATGATACTCTCATTATAGGGCTCTCCATGCTTAATATGTTTTCAGAGATATTACAAGGCTATATGGAGAAAAAGAGAAATACATTCAGAGATGATTTTCTAAATCAACATCATCTTTCAATATGAAAAAATTAGAAAATCCTCCAAAGTCTATCACCAACAACATTTTTCTACCACGAGTACACCATAATTTGTAACAAACTTCTTGGCAAACTATGCTAGAGGTTAATAAATCTTTATAATCCTGGTTTTAGTAATTAGTATCACACTCTAATAATATCACATCAAGGGAAATAATTTTTTATATTGACATTTTCATATTGTACCTGAGGCTCCCTTTTGTATCATTTTTCTTTTTCATCAACTTTACTTGACAGCTCTTTTATTTGTGGCTTTCGATGAGCCCATTAGGTTTGTATTTTAACACAAAGTTCTTTGGGAAGTCTATTAGGATTGTTATGTTACAAATAGTTCAAAAGATAATGGACAGTTTTTATTCACACTTTATTTAATATTTAAAACCAAATAATTCCATCACATAACCCTTGTTTAACTAATTATATTTTAGTTTGAGCAAAGGTAATTAATGTTTATAATTAGTATATCCAAATATTGATTGTCATCATAATCATACACAATGCCACTTCTACATAGTAATATGTATTTCTAAAACACAAATAAATGTATATATCAATATAAATAATCCTAATTACAGTAAATTATCTCCTAAAAATAACTTCTAACATTTAAGAAAGCTTGGTAATCTATGAGGGGAAAATTTCATTAAGCAGTTGACACTTTCAAGTGTTAACATTACCATGTTAGTACTTCCTAGGAAGGAGGAAAAAAACTCCTTTCTGAACCAATTTTCAGTAGTCTTTTAATACAGAAATTTATTATCATATCCAGCATTTATTTGTAGGTCATTGTTTAGAGCAAATCACCATTAAGTGTAAGAGACTTTGCAGCCAGCCATAAAAATGAGACCAACTCTCATTAAGGGTTCTGAACACAATACCTTCCAATGTCACTGCAGTTCCCACTGTGAAAATTTGTGATATGAGGTCTCCCATATTCCTCTCTGCAATGTACATTGATTTTTGACTAGTATAGTAAGGTTCTGATTTGTAAAGCTATTATTCAATTTCTTTCAGGGACAGCACATTGTCATTTACTGAAGTTAAGTGAGTGCCTGGGGTTTACATTTTGATAATATGGATATGACAGAAAGTATATTGTCTACAAAACCATTATAATGTGAGTTTAAGAAACAATATTCTGAAATGATTTTCTTTTACATTATGGAAAAATTGATACATTACAACAATTTCAGAATTGTAATTCTAAAGGTAAAAAAAATTAAATACTTCAATTTTCAGAATTTGGGTTGTAAATTATCAGCCCAGAGTAATAGTTTCTTCTTTAATATGTTCAAAATCAGTCACCACCTAACAAAAATATCTACATTGAGTATGCTAACATTTAACTGATTATTCAATGAATAAAGGTATTTTCCCTTGATAACTTGTAGTTAGATATTTCAAACATAAATTTTGTTTAGAAAAAAATCCAGAGTTAAAGAGATATATACAGATATTTCTTTGTGACACAAGATTCAGATAATTTTGCAATAACTTTTCATATGGTTAATTTTTATACAGTACTTAAAAACTAAAAGAAATTTCCATGAGATAAAGTAAATCAAATCTACAATGCAAAGAATTTTTTATCTCCAAAGCCTCAAGCAAACAATAATATTAAAATACATAATATAGTAATATATTATCCTCTTCTTTATCTGATTGCCTAAAGTGGATTTTCTTCTTTCCTAAAGTTGTAGGATGCTATAAATGAAATGCCCTGAATGAGAAAAGAAATAGAACTGGAAGTGTTGTTTGGCTTAAATATTTGAATAACTAGTAATAAGAAGTTCAACAACTTAAAACATTCTTCTTCTATAATTTAGTATATTTACAATTTCTACTCCTACAATGTGTGACATAGTTCTTTTTTTCACCTTGAGATAACTGAGATTGATAATATTTACATAACTTTGATAAGGTTTCTAGCTTAAAAGAAGTTGACTCAATTTAAAACTTTGCAGTCTTTTCTAGCCAATCCATTTGTCTTAGTCTGTTTGAGCCATTATAAAAAAAATACCATAGACCAGGTTGCTCATAAAAACAGAAATGCCTTTCTCACAATTCTCTTGGCTGAGAAGTTCAAGATCATGTCACCAGCAGATTCTGTGTCTAGTGAGGGCACACTTCCTGGTTCATACGGAGTGTCTTCTCACTGCTTCTTCATATGAGGAAAGAGCAAGACAACTCTCTGGGGCTTCTTTTATAAGAGCACGAATCCCATTTATGACCTAATTAACTCTCAAAGACTCTACCTTCCAAAACCAACACATTGATAAGCAGGTTTGGACATATGAATTTGGGAGAGGACAAAAACACCCAGCAGACCATAGCACCGTTTATTATCTTTCTTCCCTGTTCCTAATCCAAGATTACATTTTCTAGTGCTGGTAGACATTCTTATAAAAATGGCACATTTCAATCCATGCTTTAGCATCTCCTCTCTTCTGCAATAGTGAAATGAAGTGATGCAGGATTTTTTGCTCCTTAGCTCAGCAAATCTGGGTTCTTGTCTCATGACTAGGGAGAATTAGGCATGCAGACACACTAAAGGGTGAGGATGGCAGAATTTATTAAGTGAAAAGAAAACTCTCAACAAAAAAATGGTGTCCTGCAAGTAGATTTCCACCTCACAAGTTGAATACAAGGGCCGCCATACGGGAGCCCAAGAGGCTAGGTTCATTCCCTGAATAAAGTGTGAATTCCTGGTGGCTCCACCCCATTCCCCCAGTGCACATAGGCCTCCCCCCAGTCCTCTATCGACATGCCCAGGAAAGGCCCCCGTGCAGCTTTCTTTATCTACAGAAAACATCTGGTGTAAACATTTGCGGGGCCAGGAAGAGATTCTCCAGGACCCTTTCCTACCTGCCTAGGCATTTGGCTATCTCCTGCCTCTATCATTAGTGTCATTTGCTTCATCAAGGAACCTTCCCCTTTCATGAACTCTTTAGTCCTATATATAGATTTTATTTATAGTAATTAAAGTTTCTTTCCCCAACCCAGTTTTAGAAGCTATAGTTCCAAATCCTAGATGTAGTGCCAAAAGATGCCTAGTCCACCACAGTACCTAAAGCTGAATTCTCTCTAAATCACTGCTACCTCTATTCACAACGTTTTTTTCTCATATCAAATACAGTTTTCACCTTGTATGATTTCTTACTCAACCAGTGTCTAGAGAAGCTACGGATCTCAAAGAGAACCTTCAGATAAGTATCTGGAGATCAGTATTAAGATTTCCATGAAAATATCGTTTGTTTATAGTCTCAATATATCCTTACAAAATAGCAATTGGAAGACTACTGCTTAGAGGCTGTCAGACCTATGGCTCTCCAGTTTCAGTCGTCCCACTGAAATAATTGACTGACCCAGAAATTTTCTGTGGCAATGTTATAATTTAGATAACAATAAACTTTGCCTATTTACGTATATTGCTTAAGTTAGAGTTATAAATGCTCAGAACCAAACTAGAATCATGGTTTGGAAACCGTAATGCTCTAATATTTCTATGAAAGGGAGATTTCTACATTAGTTCTAGTTTCATTAAAAAATGTTGAAGTATGCCTTGGAAAGGTTACTCCAGAGAAACAAGCCTAGTGTTCTGTGAAGTAGCATGCCCTTTTACAGCAGTGAAGTGAACACAAGAGCAAAGCTGTAGAGTGTTAGGATGGGTTGTCTCTGTATAGTAACCTAGTGATCTATGAATTTTCTAGTCTGTTTTGAGGTTTTAATATAACAATAGGATAAGCATATCTAGGTTATTTTATGTAGTCATTGATGCAGAAATTTATAAAGATTTTAAGTGAAAATTTTCTTAAATTGCTCAGATGTCTAAATAGTTCCAGAATTTAACTATCATTTTGAAAGTACCTGAGGTTGGAAGCATAAAAGGCTTGCAATCACATACCCCAACTTTAAATTTCTATATTAATCTTTCCAGTAAACTCCTGGGAACTTTATTTCATAATCTGAAACCATTTAAATGATATTTTAAAAGTGAAAAGCTTATAAACTTATTTCAATATAAAAAATAATTTGATAAAATGGCAGGAAAAAAACTCTGTTGTAACAGTCATACCTGTTGGAGGGGAACACTAGCAGGATAATGAAAAAGCACCAAAAGTATAGTGAAATATTCACTTAAAAATACCAATGTATTTCTTTGTCAAGTTAAATTTTAAAATCCGTTTCTATACCTGTATACGTCAATTTCATTATTTTGCATGGCATGTTAAATCAGTTACACTAACATGTCTTATTTACATACTAAAATCAATTTCTAAAAAAATCTACTCCCAATTGTAGCACTTCACACAAAGGCAAATAAACTAAAAATTCATTGAGCATGACTTTTTAATTAATATATTCAGAACTGACTTTGAAATCTATGAGGAACACTTACAGTAACTATAATGCACTATTATTTTTCATGTTCACTTCATACAGAAAATGGTGCAATATTCTGAAATCAAATGAAATGGATGGCCCTATTATTTATAGAAGTCCTTTATTATGCATAAGGATGTGATTGGCTTGAGCTGTGTAAGATACACCTGCTAAAATATACATGGAAGGCCAGGTACACAGTGGTTCACCCCTGTAATCCCAGCACTTTGGGAGGCCAAGATGGGTGAATCACCCGAGGTCAGGAGTTTGAGACCAGCATGACCAACATGATAAAATCCCGTCTCTACTAAGAATACAAAAATTAGCCAGGTGTGGTGGCAGGTGCCTGTAATCCCAGCTACTCAGGAGGCTGAGGCAGGAGAATCACTTGAACCCAGGAGGCAGAGGTTGCAGTGAGCCAAGATGGTGCCACTGCACTCTAGCCTGGACAACAGAGCGAGATTCCATCTCAAAAAATAAATAAATAAAAATTAAAATGTAAAACAAATATAAAACAAAATGTACACAGAAGATGCTGATTAGCCAATGAACTACATTTGCTAAAAAAAAAATAAAATTCCTGGGAAGGGTGGTGGGGTGGAGGTGGGAGAGTAAAGATGGTGAATGGGTCCAAAATGTAGTTAGAAAACATGAATAAGACCTAGTATTTGTTAGGAGAACAGGATAACTATAGTCAATAATAATTTAATTGTACATTTAAAAATAAACAGTAAAACTGAACTGTTTGTAACACAAAGCATTAATGCTTGAGGGGTAATAGCTTATTTACCATGATGTAATCATTATTCATTGCATGCTTGCATCAAAGTATCTCATGTACCCCATCAATATATACACTTACTATGTACCCACAAAACTAAAAATTATAAAACAAACAAAAAGCCAAAACCAGACAAACAAATAAACAAGAAGTCCTAAGTGGACTTTAATCTAAAACAATCATTTAAGGCAAAATAGAAATAATTTCACATTTAAATGTGGTATGAGAAATTGAATTCTACCTATAATTCTAAGACAGTCTACAATGATTTTTAAAGTTTTACATTTACTACACAATAAAAAGTAATTAAACTCGATGTCTACAAATTATATATGCTTATAAGTATCCAATCTTCTGGGTTTCTGATGGAAACCCAGCAGAAGAAATAGTGTATAGAGTATATAGGGTACAGGAGTAGGAATAAGAATAGGCAAACTGACACATGCTACAAAAGCACGTCCCAGATGGACTGTTGACAGTAGAAAGGTCACTTTTGGTCACATTCTGTTGTCCTTACTTCAGTTGTATTGTCACTCCGAAATGCGGGGAATCTGGGAATGTAGTTGCCTGGGTGGTTAGAAAGAAAAGGTCAGTTTAGTGAGGAGATAAATTGTTTATTCCACAGATATCTAATCTTTATGACTTATGCAGTCTTCACTCCAAATAGAAATAATAATGCTGTCATTAGAGTGTGCATATAAAGTTTAGAGAAAATATATGTTATAGTCTCAGTCTATTTATTTCATAAAATAAGTTTTTCACAAAATTCAGAGTGAACTTTAGTCTTAATCTTATATGGCAGAGATGAATATGATGGTTCAATCATTGTGCATTACATGGGGTTAAAGTTGTTGATGAAAACTTCATTATTTCAGCTGTGGGTTCACAGAAATAAATGAAGATTAAGAATAATTAAAAAAAAAAAAAGACAGGGGAGTGAGTTACTGTAACAAGGAGATCCGTTGGAAATATTCAATTGCAGGGATGTAAGCTTGACTTCAGATACCAAAGAAGGTAGGAAATAGAGTGAACATGGAAAGTGTTGTGACAACCTAGCAGAACCCTAGAAACAGATACTGTTACATCAAGTAGTTTTACATGTTTACATTTTCCTTATTTCAAAATATTATGGAAGACCCTATATCAATAGCTACTTAGAGTCCTCCAGATGCTCATTAATTAAAAATTAAATATTGGAAGTTTATTGAATCAAATCAAATTAGCAGAGAATCAGTAGAGGAAATCTGGCTTTTGACCAGGAGAATGCACATTTTATTTTTTTAAATACTGAATCTTAGCCTTCAGGTTCTAACTTAGCTGAGTGAACTGTTTAATCAAGGCAGTATCTTATCTCCTCTCTGCAGTAAAGAGGTGAGTTGGAAGAATTAACCCTAAACATCCTGTCTCCTTCTCATGAAATTATCAGGCCTGCAGTTGCTGAATGTAGATTGTGAAGGGTGAATGATAGAAGAACAGTTAGCAAAAGAAGTGCCTTAAAAAGGAACATAGTGTCAAGAGAGGTCACCAGTTCGCAGAGTCAAAACTGAATCCAGTTGATACGAGGGCAAGTAAATGCAAGACTCAGAAATTCTTTAGGAAAGCCTTGACACAAGACTTCTAGTGTATCTCCTAGTCTCAGATATGGCTCATGGTGAATAGTGGAGAGTGGGCCTCCAAAATACACTATCAGGGAAGAGATTCCATTTTCCCTAATTCCAGGTAGAGTAAGAGTAGAATATCTGCAGTTTTGATTGACTAGTAGGGAGCTCTAAAAGACTCATCTTGACTAGCAGAGAGCTCTAGAAGACCAAATGATTTTCAAAGGGCAGTGGAATCTCAACTTGGCAGTTCCAGGCTGGATCCAACTTTCAGATCACTTTGGTTTGACTCAGAGTATTTTAATTTGGGGGATATTTTACTTAAGAATCGATATTTATATAGCATATTTTGAGAAGTAGGATATCTGGCAATATGTGGTCTGTATTTTTCCATGTGATCAATTAGTTGGAATAAACTATAACTGATCATTTAGATATGGATTATGATCTCAAGTTGATTACAATTCTTACCCCTTCCTGTTATATTACATTAGGTTTGCTTTACTTATTTTTATTACCCAACAAACCCTAACAATGTTTGATTTTGTGATCTTTGCCATTAAAACCCCTGTAGCCTTTGCAACAAAACAGTTATGAGCGTCAATATACTACTTCAGAAGTTCATACTTCTTTGTGTCATTCAACCCAGGGAACAATACATCACAACATTTAGGTATAGACTGAGATCGTAGTGGACCAAGGAATATATAAAGCAACTAAACATGGGGAGAAAGTACATCAAACTTAACAATAGAATGGACAATTCCATTATATTAAATGAAACTAGAAGTTTCCTTCAGCTTCTGACAGGCATTGTTATCATTTTATTTTTCTTTAAAGGAAAGGCAGACAACTACTTCCATTTGATTCCCTCATTCTAAGTCATGGAATAAATTTTTATTCCAGTTAAATTGATCTTTAGCACTTTGAAAAATACTAATTATTGCTTATTTAGGCTAAGGTCAGGGCCATGGGGTGAAAGCTATGTTTGCTGTAGAAAAATATGTTCCAGCTGGGCGCAGTGGTTCACATCTATAATCCCAGCACCTTGAGAGGCTAAGGTGGTTGGATTGTTTGAGCCCAGGAGTTCAAGACTAGCCTGGGCAATACAACAAAACCCCTTATCTACAAAATATACAAAAATTAGCCAGGCTTGGTGGTGTGTGCCTGTGGTCCCAACTCTGGAGGCTGAGGTGGAAGGATCACTCAAGCCTGGGAAGTAAAGGCTGCAGTGAGCTGTGATCACAACATTGCATCTCAGCCTGGGTGATGGGAGTGAGAGCCTATTTCAAAAAAGAAAAGAAAGTGTGATGGAATTCCAAATGTATTTGAGTGAGATTGAATGTAATACTCCTTCAATCCCTCTAGGAAATTTCTTGGCTAGAGATTAGTTGTCATAGAGAACAGACACCCAAAGATATATTTTTCAGATAAGAGACAATCAAATTCCTGGTAGACTATATTCAACATCTTAAATAACTTTCACTGATTTGCTAGGATCTGATAATAAGAAATACAACATTTTTTAATGTGGCTTGAATACGTCAGAAAGTTGAACTTTTCATCCTTGCTGAGTTTGCCTCATGGTTAATGACCCCATTGGAAAACATAATGAAGTGTTTTGTTTTAGTACAATTCAAGCTTCCTTGGAAGCATACCTGTACTGCACCTGCCAACTTGCAGTCAGGTTAATTAGCTTGCAGTGTGAATGTGTTTCTTGGTCAGTTTGGCAATTCTGAGAAGTAGGTGACAGGCACTTTCATGCGTCTGTTGTCATACTGAGGTTTAATAAGTCTAAAATGCTGAAGAGAGTGAAGGTTGATAGTGATGTTGATGTTTTGCTGAAAAGTTCCTCCCATAATCTTTGAATAATTTTAAAACGGGAGTCTTTGTAAGCAGTTTGAAATACTAAAGTAATAGAATATCACAGTTTGGTAGAAAGTGAGGTTTTGGAAGAAGAGCCAAATATTATCATGGAATTAGCTATTGATTTCCATTATAGACTGAAGGTGATACTTAACCACATTGGTCAGCTATTACCAAATTGAAGTACAAAAATATAAACTGTTTAAAACCATTTAAAGACTTCATATTCCCCTCTATTTAACAACCCTTGGCTATGAGGACGGACTCAGTTAGCTGTTTGTGCTTCCTGCCAAGTTTAAAAGAAAGAAAGAAAATATATATATTCTTTTTCACTGTATAAACCTCAAGCCTCACTTTCGTGTATGTGTGTGTGTGCACTGGCATCACCCTAGGCTACACACAAGACGAGAACTCAGTATTTCTAGTATTTGTTGGCATAAGAAGCATAGGATCCTTAAAGAATTTATTTAAAAACAAATTACAGATGACATTAGAAACAGTGAAGCAGACTGGGTGTCAGTCTGTGGCAACCCCAAGTACAGGTCTTGGAATGCCACTGAAACTTTTGCCAGTAATGTGCTAAGTGTTGAACACTGGAGGGAGCCATTGTGTTGGGAGATGTGGAGGCCAAGTAACTAGAGACATCTTCAGCCATTGCTTGTTCCCGAGAGTGTGTACGTGGAAGACCTGTAACAAGGTAGAAAGCACAGGTTTTGGGCACAGGGAAGAAAACAACACTCACTGGGCTAGGTGAGGTTGTGGAGGGGAGGGGAGGGGAGGGACAGCAGGGATGGGGACAGGAGGTTAGGGAGGGATAACATGGGGAGAAATGCCAGATATAGGTGATGGGTCAGGGGGATGGAGGCAGCAAACCACATTGCCATGTATGTACATATGCAACAATCCTGCATGATCTGCACATGCACCCCAGAACCTAGAGCACAACCATATATATATATATGAAGAAAGCAGAGGTTTTTTTTTTTTTTTTTTTCATTTGGAGTTCAAATCTCTAATGGGAAACAGCTCAACTAGCTGTTTCCAGGCTTATAAGGCCATGTACAGGATATGCCACTTTGTCCCTATAGTTGCACAGAGAGGAACCTAAAACTGTAAGATGCTAGAAACTTGTCACACGTATTTACCTATTCAGTGAAAGTGCTTTGGATATTTATTATATTTAGGTGATCTTCTAGATTTCAGGGCTGTATAGGCTCTTCTCTCACGTATTCCATAAAGTCCTTTTATACAGTTTATTAGACAGTGAAGTTTTGAAAAGGAGGGGACAATAATTTAAATCAGAAATAAAAGTAGCTAAAAGAAAAACAAAACCTGCTGTATGCCTGATCCCAGAATTGATAGGTGCTAGCAGATTAAAATTCGGCGTGACTAATTTTAGGGGTTAGGCAGGTAGTAAATGGGTCAGTACAAGATCATCAGGAATACATGATGGCTTCATTCCATGCTTTGGGTGGCAAAGTCATGGCAAAGTGGTAAAGGCTGACGGCAGGTGATTATGTGACAAGAAAAAATGTCAGTAAGTCAAAACCTTAAAAGGGAGTAGAGTATCCATAAAAAGGGCACTCTTTCAACTGTTTATAAAAAGAAATGAGAGAATTCTTTTTTTTTCATCTTTTACCTGAGTTTTTTGTTTGTTTGTTTGTTTTGCATTTTAGGTTCTGGGGTACATGTGAAGAACATGCAAGATTGTTGCATAGGTACACACATGAGAGTGTGATTTGCTGCCTTCCTCCCCATCACCTATATCTGGCATTTCTCCCCAAGCTCTCTCTCCCCGACTCCCCACCCCCTGCTGTCCCTCCTCTATTTCCTCCTGACAGACCCCAGTGTGTGATGCTCCCCTCCCTGTGTCCATGTGTTCTCATTGTTCACATGAGTGAGAACATACAGTGTTTGATTTTCTGTTCTTGTGTCAGTTTGCTGAGAATGATGGTTTCCAGGTTCATCCATGTCCCTACAAAGGACACGAACTCATCATTTTTGATGGCTGCATAATATTCCATGGTGTATATGTGCCACATTTCCCTGTCCAGTCTATCATTGATGGGCATTTGTGTTGGTTCCAGGTCTTTGCTATTGTAAACTGTGCTGCAATGAACATTCGTGTGCATGTGTCCTTATAGTAGAATGATTTATAATCTTTTCGATATATATCCAGTAATGGGATTGCTGGGTCAAATGGAATTTCTATTTCTAGGTCCGTGAGGAATCACCACACTGTCTTCCACAATGGTTGAACTAATTTATACTCCCACCAACAGTGTAAAAGCATTCCTATTTCTCCACATGCTCTCCAGCATCTGTTGTCTCCAGATTCTTTAATGATCACCATTCTAACTGGCATGAGATGATATCTCAATGTAGTTTTGATTTGCATTGCTCTAATGACCAGTGATGATGAGCATTTTTTCATATGTTTGTTAGCCTCATGTATGTCTTCTTTTGTAAAGTGTCTGTTCATGTCCTTTGCCCACTTTTGAATGGGCTTGTTTTTTTCTTGTAAATCTGTTTTAGTTCTTTTTTTTTTTTTTTGAGACGGAGTTTCGCTCTTGTTACCCAGGCTGGAGTGC
>PVKV010026302.1:0-28228 GCA_004027835.1 Alouatta palliata | reverse complement strand
AAAAAAAAAAAAAAAAAAAAAAAAAAAAAAAAAAAAAAAAAAAAAAAAAAAAAAAAAAAAAAAAACCTCAAAAGCTAGCGGAAGACAAGAAATAACTAAGATTAGAACAGAACTGAAGGAGATAGAGACACAAAAAATCCTTCAAAAAATCAATAAATCCAAAAGTTGGCTTTTTGAAAATATCAACAAAATAGACATACCACTAGTCAGTTTAAAAAAGAAAACAGAGAGTAATCAAATAGATGCAACAAATAACGATAAAGGGGATATCACCACAGATTCCACAAAATACAAACCATCATCAGAGATTATTTCAAACAACTCTATGCATATAAACTAGTAAACCTGAAAGAAATGGATAAATTCCTGGACACTTGCATCCTCCCAAGCCTAAACAAGGAAGAAGTAGAAACCCTGAATAGACCAATAACAAGGGCTGAAGTTGAGGCAGCAATTAATAACCTACCAACCAAAAAAAAAAAAAAAAAAAAAAGCCTGGGTCCAGATGGGTTAACAGCTGAATTCTACCAGACATACAAAGAGGAGTTTGTACCACTCCTTCTCAAACTTTTCCAAACAATCAAATAGAGGGAATCCTCCCCAAATC
Source organism: Alouatta palliata (assembly GCA_004027835.1). Taxonomy (NCBI): domain Eukaryota; kingdom Metazoa; phylum Chordata; class Mammalia; order Primates; family Atelidae; genus Alouatta; species Alouatta palliata. The sequence goes on along the minus strand of PVKV010026302.1, from coordinate 27,621 downwards.
ATTTTATAAGACCAACATCATCCTGATACCAAAACCTGGCAGAGATTCAACAAGAAAAGAAAACTTCAGGCCAATATCCATGATGAACACTGATGCAAAAATCTTCAATAAAATACTGGCAAACTGAATCCAACAGCACATCAAAAAGTTTGTCCATCATGATCAAGTAGGCTTCATCCCAGGGATGCAAGGCTGGTTCAACATAATGTAATTCACCACATAAACAGAATCAAAGACAAAAAAACACGTGATTATCTCCATAGATGCAGAGAAGGCTGTTGACAAAATTCAACAGCCCTTTATGCTAAAAACTCTCAATAAACTAGGTATCAATTGAAAGTATCTCAAAATAATAAAAGCTATTTATGAAAAACCCACAGCCAATATCATACTGAAAGGGCAAAAACTGGAAGCATTCCCTTTGAAATCTGGCACTAGACAAGGATGTCCTCTCACACCACTCCTATTCAATATAGCATTGAAAGTTCTAGCCAGAGCAATCAGGCCAGAAAAAGAAATAAAAAGTATTCAGTTCGGAAAAGAGGAAGTTAAATTGTCTCTATTTGCAGACAACATGATTATATATTTAGAAAACCCCATCGTCTCAGCCCAAAATCTCTTGAAACTGATAAACAACTTCAGCAAAGTCTCAGGATACAAAATCAATGTGCAAAAATCACAAGCATTCTCATACACCAATAACAGACTTAAAGAGAGCCAAATCAAGAGCGAACTGCCATTCACAATTGCTACAAAGAGAATAAAACACCTAGGAATGCAACTGACAAAGGATGTAAAGGACCTCTTCAAGGAGAACTACAAACTACTGCTCAAGGAAATAAGAGAGGAAACAAACAGATGGAGAAACATTCCATGTTCATGGTTAGGAAGAATCAATATTGTGAAAATGGCCATAGTGCCCAAAGTAATTTATAGACTCAATACTATCCCCATCAAGCTACCAATGACCTGCATCACAGAACTGGAAAAAACCACCTTAAACTTCATAAGGTTCCAAAAGAGAGCCCACATAGCCAAGTCAATTCTAAGCAAAAAGAACAAAGTTGGAGGCATCACACCACCTGACTTCAAACTATACTACAAGGCTACAGTAATCAAAACAGCATGGTACTGATAGCAAAACAGAGATATAGACCAATGGAACAGAACAAAGGCCTTGGAGGCAATACAACACATCTACAACCATCCGATCTTTGACAAACCTGACAAAAACAAGCAATGGTGAAAGGATTCCCTCTTTAATAAATGGTGTTGGGAAAATTGGTGAGCCATGTGAAGAAAGCAGAAACTGGACCACTTCCTGACACCTTACACTAAATTTAACTCCAGATGGATTAAAGACTTAAACATAAGACCTAACGCCATAAAAAACCTAGAAGAAAACCTAGGCAAAACCATTCAGGACATAGGCATAGGCAAGGACTTCATGACTAAAACACCATAACCATTGACAATAAAAGCCCAAATAGACAAATGGGACCTAATTAAACTCCAGAGCTTCTGTACAGCAAAAGAAACAATTATTAGAGTGAACTGGCAACCAATAGTATGGGAAAAAATTTTTGCAATCTCCCCATCTGGCAAAGGACTTATATCCAAAATCTACAAAGAACTAAAACAGATTTACAAGAAAAAAACAAACAAACCCATTCAAAGTGGGCAAAGGATGTGAACAGACACACCATGGAATGCTATGCAGCCATAAAAAGCAATGAGTTCGTGTCCTTTGTAGAGACATACATCAACCTTGAAACCATCATTCTCAGCAAACTGACACAAGAACAGAAAATTAAACACCACATATTCTCACTCACAGGCGGGTGTTGAACAGTGAGAACACATGGACAGAGGGAGGGGAGCATCACACACTGAGGTCTGTGGGGGGCAGTAGGGGAGTTACAGTAGGGGGTAGGGAGTTGGGGAGGGATAACATGGGGAGAAATGCCAGATATAGGTGATGAGGATGGAGGCAACAAACCACATTACCATGTATGTACCTATGGAACAATCCAGCATGTTCTTCACATGTACCCCAGAACCTAAAATGCAATAAAATATATATATGTATATATATATATATATATATATAAATTTTTTAGAATTTTTTGCTATTTTTATGTGTAAATATATTAGTATTTTGACAGAAACTAGTTTTTATATGTAAATTGCTTTGGGTAGTATGGTCATTTTAGCAATGCTAGTATGGTAATTTCAGTAATGTTAATTCATCCAATCTGTGAGCATAAAACATCTTTATATTTTTTGTGTCCTTTTTTTTTCCTTTTTTTCTTTTTTTTCTTTAGTGTTTCATAGTTTTCCTTGTGTAGGTCTTTTACTTCTTTGGTCAAATAGATCCCTAGATATTTATATTATTTGCATTTTTTCTTTGTTGCTTTTTGTATCCTACCACTTTACCGAACTCATTCATCAGTTCTAACAATTTCTTGGTGGAGTTTTTAGAGTTTACTAAGTATAAGATTATGTTACTTGTAAACAAGGAATAATTGACTTCTTTCCTCTTTGAATGGCCTTTATTTCTTTATCTTGCCTAATTACTCTGGTCAGGACTTCCAGTACTACATTTAAAAGTAATGGCAAAAAACACAGATAGTTTTGCACCAGCCTAATAATACAAGCAGTGAAAGTGAGCATCCTTGTTTTACTCCAGTCCTTAGAAAAATGACCTTTATTTTTCACCATTCATTACATTAGTGTGTGTGTTTTATGTATGGCTTTTATTATCTTGAGGTATGTTTCTTTTATACCTAGTTTCATGAGGGATATTATCATAACAGAATATTGAATTTTATTGAATAACTTTTAAGCATATATTTTAAAAATTCATGTTTTGTTCTTGATTCTGCTAATGTGATGTATTATGTATATTAATTTGAATATATTGAACCATCCTTGTGTTCCTGAAAGAATCCCACTTGAACATGGTGAATGGTCTTTTCAATGAATTATTGAATTTGGTTTATTAATATTTTGTTAAGAATATTTATATCTGTGTTCACCATAGATACTAGTTTTATTTATTTTTTTCTGCTTTTGTTTATTTGTTTTTTGAGACTGAGTCTTGCTCTGTAGCCCAGGCTGAAGTGCAATGGTGCAATCTCAGCTCACTGCAACCTCCATCTTCTGGGTTCAAGAGATTCTCCTGTCTCAGGCTCCTGAGTAGCTGGGATTACAGGCATATGCCACTATGCCCAGCTAATTTTTGTATTTTTAGTAGAGACAGGGTTCCACCATGTTGGCCAGGCTGGTCTCAAACTCCTAACCTCAGGTGATCTGCCCACCTCAGCCTCCCAAATTGCTGTGATTGCAGGCATGAGCCACTATACCCAGCATTAGTTTTCTGATTTTTAAAGTTATTACTAGTAGGAATTTAAAGGATGCAAGTGCAGTTTTGTTACATAAGTATATTGCATAATGTTTGAAGACTGGGATTTTAGTGTCAGGATCACCTGAATAACGAATAGTGTATCCATTAGGTAATATCTCATTTTTCATTCCCCTTATAACCTCCTCCCCTTCTGTCTCCAATGTCAGTTATTCCACATTCTCTATCTATGTGTACACATTATTTATCTACCAATTATATGTGAAAACATTTGAATTTCTGTTTCTGAGTTATCTCACTTAAAATAATGGTCTCCAGTTCCACCCATGTCTGTGCAAAAGACATGCTTTTTATATCAGGATAATGCTGACCTCAGAAAATGAGTTTGGAAATATTTCCTTCTCTTCAATTTTATTTTGAACAGTTTGAGTAGAATTGGTATTAGTTCTCCTTTGAATGTTTAGTAGAATTTGGCAGTAAAGCCATCATATTGTGATTTTTTTTTATGGCTTCAGTCTCATTACTAGTTATTGGTTTATTGAGTTTTCAATTTCTTCATGGTTCAATATGTGTAGGTTGCATATGTTCTAGTTTTTCAATTTGTTGGTGTAAGTTGTTCATATTAGAATATCAGCATTCTTTATATATTTTGTTCTCATTTATATGTATCCTTTTTTGTTTCTGACACTATTTATTTGGGTTTCCTCTGTTAATCTAGCCAGAAGTTTCTAACTTTATATTTTCAAAAACTCATTTTTATTTTCATTGATCTTCTATATTGTTTTTGTTGTCTCAATTATATTTATTTATTCTCCAATCTTTTCTATTTCTTTTATTTTACTAATTAAAGGTTTGGTTTGTTCTTGCTTTTCTAGTTCCTTGAGATTATTTGAAGTAATACTTTTAAACATAACAATTTACTGCTACAAACTTTATTCTAAGTACTGATTTTTTACTCTATCCCACAGATTTTAGTGTGTTGTATTTTACTTTTCATTTGCTTCAAGAAATTCTTTGCATTTTCTTCTTTTTTATATATATTTTATTTATTTATTTATTATTGTACTTTACGTTCTGGGGTACATGTGCAGATCATGCAGGACTGTTGCATAGGTAGATACATGGCAAGGTGGTTTGCTGCCTCCATCTCCAATCACCTATATCTATAACCTAAAACATAGGGTGAAATGGGGGCATTTCTCCTCATGTTATAGGTTATAGATATAGGTGACAGCATTTCTCCCCATGTTATCTATCCCCAACCTTCCCACCTCCCACTGTCCCCCACCAGCCCACCCTAACAGACCTCAGTGTGTGATGCTCCCCTCCCTGTGTTCATGTGTTCTCATTGTTCAACATCTGCCTATGAGTGATAACATGTGGTGTTTGTTTTTCTATTCTTGCATCAGTTTGCTGAGAATGATGATTTCCAAGTTCATCCATGTCCCTACAAAGGACATGAACTCATCATTTTTTATGGCTGCATGGTATTCCATGGTGTATATGTGCCATATTTTCCTTGTCCAGTCTATCATCAATGGGCATTTGGGTTGGTTCCAGGTCTTTGCTATTGTAAACAGTTCCACAATGAATGTACGTGTGTATGTGTCTTTGTAATAGAATGATTTATAATCCTTTGGCTATATACCCAGTAATGTCATTGCTGGATCAAATGGAATTTTTATTTCTAGATTCTTGAGGAATCACCACACTGTCTTCCACAATAGCTGAACTAATTTACACTCCCATCAACAGTGTAAAATCCTTCCTATTACTCCACAGCCTCTCCAGCATCTGTTGTCTCCAGGTTTTTTAATGTTGGCCATTCTAACTCGTGTGAGATGGTATCTCAATGTAGTTTTGATTTGCATTTCTCTAATGACCAGTGATGATGAGCATTTTTTCATATGTTTCTTGGCCTCATAGATGTCTTCTTTTGAAAAGTGTCTGTTCATATCGTTTGCCCACTTTTGAATGTTTTTTTTCTTATAAATGTGTTTTAATTCTTTGTAGATTATGGATATTAACCCTATGTCAGATGCACAGATTGTAAAAATTTTTTCCCATTCTATTGGTTGCCAGTTCACTCTAATGATTGTTTCTTTTGCTGTACAGAAGCTCTGGAGTTTAGTTAGATCCCATTTGTCTATTTTGATTTTTGTTGCCAGTTCTTTCAGTGTTTTAATCATGAAATCTTTGCCTGTGCCTATGTCCTGAATGGTTTTGCATAGGTTTTCTTCTAGGGTTTTTATGGTGTTAGGTTTTATGTCTAAGTCTTTAATCCATCTGGGGTTAATTTCAGTGGAAGATGTCAGGAAGGGGTGCAGTTTCTGCTTTCTTCACATGGCTTGCCAGTTTTCCCAACACCATTTATTAAACATGGAATCCTTTTCCCATTGTTGTTTTTGTGAGGTTTGTCTAAGATCAGATGGTTGTAGATATGTGGTGTTGCCTCTGAGGCCTCTTCTTAGTTTCTTCATTGACCTATTGGTTATTTAGAAGCCTTCTGCTTAATTTCCAAATGTTTGTGAAGTTTCTGAGGTTCCTTTTATCATTGATTTCAAGTTTTATTCCATTGTGATCAGAAAAAATATACTTGATATAATTTCTACGTTGTTTAAATTTTTGTCAGATTTGTTTCGTAGCCTAAGATATGGTTTATTTTGGAGAATTTTTTATATGCAGATGAAAAGAATATGTATTCTGCAGCAGTTGGGTGAAATGCTCTATAAGTGTCAGCTAGGCCTCTTTGGTATAGTGTGTAGTTTAACTCTGATGTTTTCTTGTAGATATTCTATCTCTATGATCTATCCATTACTGAGTGGGGTGTTAAAGTTCACTATTATTATATTGCAGCATTTCTCTCACTTTAGATCTCTTAATATTTGCTTTAAATACTTGGGAGCTCTGATGTTGAGTGCATAGGTTTTTAAAATTGTAATATCTTTTTACTAAATTGATCCCTTTATCATTATATACTGACCTTTTTATTTCTTTATACAGTCCTTGATTTATATTCTACTATCTGATATAAGTATTGCTACTCTCACTCTGTTGTGGTTTTCCATTTGCATTTAAATGTGAGAAGCATTCTTGATTTTAACATAGCCATGCATATCAATTTTCTACTTTATAATATTATTTAAGTAATCTATCATTACTCCAAAGTCAGCAGATATTCTTCAATGTTATCTTTTAGAAGTATTATTATTTTACCATTTTACGTAGATTAATTTTTGTTTGTGGTATATATAAGGGTCAAGTTTCTTTCTGTTTTGTTTTTCTTTTTCTTACAGAATCCAAAAGACTCAGCACCATTACTGAAAAGTCAAACCTTTTCCACTGTTCTTTGGCATAAATCAAATGACCAGTTCTGTGGAAATCTATTTCTGGATTTCTATTTTGTGGTGTTCTGCTAAGAACATGTAATGGAAGCTATATGTAGTATGTATAGGTCATAAATGTCTTATATCTAGGAGGTACAGAGAATAACTATAAATTAATTGTAGAAGGGCAGAAAACTCAATAGAGAAAGGCTTAAAGAGTTACCTCAAAAGAGAAGAAAAACAAATTGCTAATAAACCTATGAAAACTTTCTCCATTATGTTAATCATCAGGGAAATTTCTATTAAAACTTCAATGACATGACACTACAAATAAAAAAAGAAAGATTAAAATTGAAAGAAGACTCACAATGCCAAGAGTTGGCAAGAAAGGAAAGAGAATTCTCACATTGTATTTTCTGGAATAGTGTAAGTTAGTACAAATTATTGGATAATGGATTAAGAGTTATCTGCTAAATTAGAAGATATGCATGCATATTTGTAGCAAAAGACATCTGAAACACATTCATATCCAAACACTGAATACAATTCTTCAACAACAGAATGAATGCAAGAATAATTATGTTTATAAAATAAAATTCTACACAGAAAAGTAAATCAAAAAATAAATATCTGCTTATACCAGTATAATGAATACTAATATGTGTTTATAAATCTTATTTTATAAATGTCAAAAATAATAAAAAATAATTATGGTTCTATGGTGTTAGAAGCAGCAAAATTAGTGATTATTTTGTGAAGGAAGGACAAGTATTTGGGAGGAGCATGAAGGGACCGTTCTTTTTTTCTTTTTTAAATTTTTTAAATTTTTTATTGTATTTGGACTCTGGGGTACATGTGTACATACTGCATCCTGCAGGATTGTTACATAGGTACATACACGCTATCGTGGTTTGCTATCTCACTCCCCGCCACCCCTCACCCACCGCCATTACCTGCGCTGGGCATTTCTCCCAGGGTTATCCCTCCCCATCCTCCCCATCGCCTGCTATCCCTTCCTTCCTCTCCCCTCGATCCCATCCCCACCTAGCCCTGTGAGTGTTGTTCCCTTTCCTGTGCTGAAGTGTTCTCATTGTTCATCACCCATCTATGAGTGAAAACATGCTGTGATTGGTTTTCTGTTCTTGTGTCAGTTTGCTAAGGATTATGGTTCTAGGTTCATCCATGTCTCTACAAAGGACACGAACTCATCTTTTTTTATGGCTGCATAAGAACAATTTGACTTCTTTTCCTAATTGAATGCCCTTTATTTCTTTTTCTTGCCTAATTACTCTGGCTAGAACTTCCAATACTGTATTGAACAGGAGTGGTGAGAGAGGGCATCCTTGTCTAGTGCCAGTTTTTAAAAGGAATGCTTCTAATTTTTGCCCATTTAGTATGATATTGGCTGTGGGGTTTGTTGTAAATGACTTTTATTGTTTTGAGATACATTCCATCGATACCTAGTTTATTGAGAGTTTTTTAGCATAAAGGGCTGTTGAATTTTGTCAGAGGCCTTCTCTGCATCTATTGAGAAAATTATGTGGTTTTTGTCTTTGGTTCTGTTTATGTGGTGAATTACGTTTCTAGATTTGCATATGTTAAACCAACCTTGCATCCCCGGGATGAAGCCTACTTGATTGTGGTGGATAAGCTTTTTGATGTGCTGTTGGATTCAGTTTGCCAGTATTTTATTGAAGATTTTTGCATCAGTGTTCATCATGGGTATTGGCCTGTTTTTTTCTTTTTTAGTTGTGTCTCTGCTGGATTTTGGTATCAGGATGATGTTGGTGTCATAAAAAGAATTAGGGAGGATTCGCTTTTTTTGCATTGTTTGGAATAGTTTCAACAGGAATTATACCAGCTCCTTTTTGTATGTCTGGTCGAATTCGGCTGTGAACCTGTCTGGACCTGGACTTTTTTTGTTTGGTAGGCTATTAATTGCTGCTGCAACTTCAGACCTTGTTAGTGGTCTATTCAGGGATTCAACTGCTTCTTGGCTTAGTCTTGGGAGTGTGCAAGTGTCCAAGAATTTAACCATTTCTTTCAGATTTACTGGTTTATGTGAATAGAGTGGGTTGTAGTAATCTCTGATGGCAGTTTGTATTTCGGAGGAATCGGTGGGGATCTCCTCTTTTTCATTTTTTATTGCATCTATTCAATTCTTCTCTCTCTTCTTTTTTATTAGTCTAGCTAGCCATTTGTCTATTTTGTTGATCTTTTCAAAAAACCAGCTCCTGAATTAATTGATTTTTTTAAAGAGTTTTTTGTGTCTCTATCTCCGTTGGTTCTGCTCCGATCTTACTTATTTCTTGTCTTCTGCTTACTTTTGAGTTTTTTTGATCTTGCTCCTCTAGCTCTTTCAATTTTGATGATAGGGTGTTGATTTTAGATCTTTCCTTGTTTCTCATGTGGCATTTATTAAATTTCCTTTAGACACTGCTATAAATGTGTCCCATAGGATCTCGTATGTTGTGTCTTCATTCTTGTTGGTTTCAAAGAATGTCTTTATTTCTGCCTTCATTTCATTGTTTATCCATTCATCATTGAGGAGCAAGTTATTCAGTTTCCATGTGATTGTGCAGCTTTGAGGGCTTTTCTTAATCTTGAGTTCTAATTTGATTGCACTGTGGTCTGAGTGACTGTTATGATTTCTGTTCTTTTGTATTTGCTGAGGAGTGATTTACTTCCAATTATGTGGTCAATTTTGGAGTAAGTGCAATGTGGTGCTGTGAAGAATGTTTATTCTGTGGATTTGGGGTGCAATGCCCTGTAAATGTCTATTAAGTCTGCTTGGTCCAAATATGAATTTAAGTCCTGGATATCCTTGTTGACTTTCTGTCTTGTTGATCTGTCCAATGTTGTCCGTGGAGTGTTAAAGTCTCCCACTATTACTGTGTGGGAGTCTAAATCTCTTTGTAGGTCATTAAGAACTTGCTTTGTGTATCTGGGTACTCCTGCATTGGGTGCATATATATTTAGGATAGTTAGCTCTTCTTGTTGCATGGATCCTTTTACTATTATGTTATGCCCTTCTTTGTCTCTTTTGATCTTTGTTGTTTTAAAGTCCGTTTTATCAGAGACTAGGATTGTTACCCCTGCTTTTTTTTTTGCTCTCCATTTGCTTGTTAAATCTTCTTCCATCCCTTTATTTTGAGTCTATGTGAGTCTTTGCATGTGAGATGGGTTTCCTGAATAGAGCAACCAATGGATTTTGATTTTTTATCCAGTTTACCAGTCTGTGTCTTTTGATTGGGGCATTTAGGCCATTCACATTCAATGTTAACATTGTTATATTTGAATTTGACCCTGCCATTTTGTTACTGGCTGGTTGTTTTGCCCATTCGTTGACGTGGCTTCTTTCATCACTGCTCTTTACCATTTGGTATGTTTTTGCAGTGGCTGGTACTGGTTGTTCCTTTCCCTCTTTAGTGCTTCCTTCAGTAGTTATTGTAAGGCAGGTCTTGTAGCGACAAAATCTCTCAGCAATTGCTTGTCTGTAAAGGATTTTATTTCTCCTTCACTGATGAAGCTTAGTTTGGCCAGATATGAAATTCTGGGTTGAAAGTTCTTTTTTCTTTAGGGAGTTGAATATTGGCTCCCACTCCCTTCTAGCTTGCAGGATTTCTGCCGAGAGATCTGCTGTGAATCTGATGGTCTTTCCTTTGTGGGTGACTTGACCTTTCTCTCTGGCTGCCCTTAGGATTTTTTCTTTCATTTCAACCCTGGTGAATCTGACAACTATATGCCTTGAGGTTGCTCTTCTTGAGGAATATCTTTGTGGTGTTCTCTGTATTTCCTGGATTTGAATGTTGGCCTGCCTTGTTAGGTTGGGAAAGTTCTCTTGGATAATGTCTTGAAGACTGTTTTCCAATTTGGATTCATTCTCCCCATCACATTCAGGTTTGCCAGTCAAGTGTAGAGTAGGTCTTTTCATATAATCCCAAAATTCTTGGAGGCTTTGTTCATTTTTTTTCACTCTTTTTTCTCTAATCTTGCCTTCTCATTTTATTTCATTGATTTGATCTTCTATCTATGATACCCTTTCTTCTGCTTGATTGATTCAGTTGCTGAAACTTGTGTATGCCTCGCAATGTTCTTGTGCTGTATTTTTCAGCTCCATCAAGTAGTTTATGCTCTTCTCTAAGCTTGTTATTCTAGTTAGCATTTCATCTAACCTTTTTTCAAGGTTCTTAGTTTCTTTGCGTTGGGTTAGAACATGGTCTTTTAACTCAGAGAAGTTTGTTATTACCCACCTTCTGAAGCCTGCTTCTGTCAATTCGTCAGATTCATTCTCTTTTTTTGTTCCCTTGATTGTGAGGAGTTGTTAACCCTCAGAGGAGAAGAGGTGTTCTGTTCTTTGATGGTTTCATCCTTTTTGCGCTGGTTTTTTTCTCATTTTCAGGGATTTATCTCCCTTTAATCTTTGATATTGGTGATTTCAGGAGTCTCTGAGTGGACTTTTTTTTCTGTTGAGGTTGAAGTATCTTTTTTAGCCTGTAGAGGGTGTTGCTGGGCTCGCTAGGATTCAGCAAGGTTACTGGGTTTGTGGTCCTTCCCTCCAGTTTGTTTGCAGGTGAGATTGGCCCTGCCTTCTCAATGGCTCTCTCTTTCCTTTGCTGGATCTTCCTGGTTGGAGTCAAGCTGGTGTATTTGCTGCCAAGCTGTCTAGTGAGGGCTTCAGTTTGAGTTCTGTGGTGGTGGGGCCTGCCAGGCCTTATGGTCTGTTTCCCTGCTTTCAACTTTGCCTCCCTCTGTGGGATGGTCCGTCCTGCTGGCGTTAGTCCAAACTCCTGCCCAGGTCCCTGCTACAACTTGGCACTCCTGGCAGTAGCCACTGCTCAGATTTACATTGACTACCCATGGTGCCCCAGCATCTGGCAGGGCTCTTTGTGGACCGTGGCTTGCAGGAGGGATGAGATAAGCACAGAATCCGATTCAGAGCACCAAGGGGATCAAGTTCCCTGATGCTCCAGCTGGCTGCACATTTCAGGTGGGAACGTGCCCCCCCCATCTTGATTTGACCCCCTGGGCAGCTCTTACCCTGTGGCTCCTTCACTGGGCCTATTTTCAAAGCCCTATCAGTCCCATAGAAATGAACCTGGCACCTCGTTTGGAACCGTGAAGTCCTCTAGCCCTCTGTGTCTCATTTGCTGGGAGCTGCATTCTGGTGCTGGCTTCTCTCGGCCATCTTCGGGACAGTTCTAATATTTCTTAGCCTGTATGGTTGTTACATAGTTATGTACCCCAAAGCTTTTAATAATTTTAAAAGTTATTCACATATATATATTCACATAGAAGAATATATCTATTCTTCTATGAAGAATATACAGAAACATATACGACCAATATATGTTTTAAAATTGTATGTATGTAATTCTAGAAAACATTTCATTGAAAGTCAATAGATGTAAGAAATTTCAGCTAAAAAAATCATAGTGACAATACAGCATATGAATATATTCAGGATTGAAGCAACAAGAAAAAAAGACATTTCTTAAAAATTGAAAGGCTATCAAAACAAATGACTCTAACTATATATCAAGTTGCTTATATAACCACACTGGATAAAAATTACTTCAAATGTCTTTAGAACACTGTATTCTTATAGTTTGTTCTTAGCTGAGTATGTTTTATAGTCAAACAAAATGCAAATACATCTCAGAATTTATTCTGACATCATATTGTTAACACTAACACTGTTATTATTACTTTGAAATTAGACATGTATGTTGAGTATAGATAGATGTTGATGTAACAGATAAGTAATTATGCTAAAGTTAGATTTTTCAGTATAAAGAATAAGAAAATGCAAATTCAAAATCAAGAAAATTTTATAAGCATTTAAAAAATAAGCATGAATTTTAAATATCTGTATATATTTGTGAATTTTAAATGCACCTTTATTATTTCAGTCAGTGAAATGGCACTGTGAACACCTGAATGAAGCAGCCAAGATGGCCAAGCTTAATGTGGTCCCATGACAAGAAGTCCCATGTATCAAGGCTGACTTAGCTACTGTGACTGTGAGAATTCAACCTGTCATGACAGATTGATGTTGAGCTCTGGGGAAGGCATGCGCTATTGCTCACAGAGACCAACAAGTCACTTGGTGACAAATTAAGCAGCATGTGTGTGGGCTGTCCCTCTACCTTGCCCCTAGCAAGGCCATACACTATTAACCATCTTCACAAATCTTTGTCAGTTAAGCCCGTTATCTTCCCCTTTGACCTTCCTGGTCTTAATAGTAGTTGCAGCCTCCTGGCAGTTAAGTGCTGACTCCTGTCCTGTATCCATTGGGGTCCCATCATCCAGCTGTGTGGCTGCCCCTCCTATGTCAGCCTTGGTCTGCAGAGAAAAAGTCCTTCGTGATATCAGTGCCCCCTCACCTCATGGTCTTGGTGAATGATGAGCCTTCTGGTCTTTCCCATGGAACATAAATCTCTGATGGGTCTTCTGATCTAAAACCATATATCCACACCAGCATGCTTATTTCCCTTAACCTCCTTCTTCCTTTTTGTGTTATCTCATACAATTTCCCCTCACTTATTGCTCGCCATTGTTTTTCCCAGGCTTCCAAGGCAGTAGCAATTTATTTCAATCACTTAAATTTGCTCCCAGTGTGTTAAGTCTTATGCCCTGAAAAAGGATCCCTGATTCAATCAATACTTTCATACTTACTCTTATATTTTTGTCCACTTGATAAAAAAAAGTCTCAGGATCCAATCCTAAGAATGTTCTCCTGGCTTCAGTCCATAGATGCTGGCTATTTGTTATAATTCTTTGTATATGGTCCGCAAAACCCTAATATCCTTCTGATAGCATCCATACAACTTAGCAGTAAGCAGCCGGTTCTGTGGTCTTTATAGGCACTGTTCTTCCTGCCCCCCATATTTTTTGGATGTCACATATGCTACAGCAGTCTCCTCCACTGGAACTTTACCAAGGCAATTGCCCACGGAATATGTAGCAGTTGAGACCCCATCTTGTGCCAGAGTAATCTGCATCTAACCTAGCAACTGTATCCTACCTGTAACACATGATGACGGAGCCGGTCCCTAATTCCACATCTTATCACCTGTATTCTTGAAACATTTCAGATATCACTTGTGTTAGTCTCAATCTTCTAAGAAGCAGATTCCTAGACAAAATTAGCTGTCCATTTGATTGATTAAGGAAGGAAAATGGGGAAAGAGCCGAGAAAGACTGGGAGAGCTGTTATGATACAGATCAGATCTCAGATGAAGGAGGGTGATTAAAAAAGGAAGACTGAGTGGGCATCTTACAGTGCAAAGAAGGTCTAAGAGTCCAAGAAGGCCATTTTTAATCCAAAGTCACCTCTCAATTGAGTCTTATGTCTCCCAGGGAAAAAAACGGACTTAGTATCTCTGTCATGCTCAGTTTTTGGATGAAGTCTTGTGTGAAGTGGGCATTAGTGTGAACAGAGTAATAAATTACAGAGTACAGCAGCTAGAGCCACCAGTCAAGTGACTGTACTCTCCATAGTCAGAGAACTTACAGCCACATATTCATGGCTGACACATGTATAAGTAGTTCTGCAAATCTAAGGGTAGACATATAGATGTTGTTTTGAAATATTCAATATATTTAAATTTAATTTTCAGGAATTGAAAAAAATTACTATACTGTGTCCTACATTGAACACAAAGATATACAATGTTTGTTTCTGATGACAAAGTGTACTTATTTAGGTATAGTAATAATGCATTAGAGAACTGAATGAAACATAATGAGTATCCAATGGATGACAAAATCAGATATATTTGGTAGGCCATAAAAGTATTCAGAGATAAAGTACGTAATTGAGATAAATATGTATTCAAAGACTAATAAAAGTAAGGGCTAGCTATGGGAGAAAAAATACAAGTATAAGGATTTTTTCTGAATAAGGTCTTTGGTGAATGAAAAAAATATGACACAGTATGGAAATTATTAGTGTTTTGACAAAGCAGCAGTGTAAAGAATGAATCAGGGGAATTTGAAAAAAAAAAGTGAAAATAAATAGGCTGACAGAAAATTTCTAGGATCCCATATAAAAAAAACCTGAAGTCATAGAAAGGAGTAGGCACTTCTGTGTACATAAGGAGGTCCATAGATGAATTTCAAATATGGAAGTATTATGGTCAGAAATATACATAAATTCATTTTGTAAACATTTACTGAGCATATTCTACATTCCAAAATTTATCATAGGTGATTAGAAAAGTCAATAAATGCAATAGACTAAACCAGGCCAAATAGGGCCTATATCCTAAAGATAGAGAAACAAAAACTAAAAATCGTCTATAATATATTTCTATGCTATTGAGTGGAACATGATATGTGGGAAAGAGTAAAGTTGGAAAAGGGGATTGGGAGTGAAGGAATGAAAGTGGTAATCTCTGGAGCATAAGTCTATTTATTCCAGAGATTCAAGAGAGATCAGGGAAGGAGGAATAGAAGTCACAGAGTATAGGTGATACCAAGAAAATTTTCTGTAAAGGGGATCAGAGGATGGAACAGAGCACTAGATTTCAGAGAAAGGTCAAGTCAAGGGAGGATTTTTAGAATAAGATAAAGGTAATAGCATGTTGTCATGCAGATAAAATTGATGCAGTAGAAAGTGAAACTATAAGACTGCAGAGAGAATACTTGGAATTACATTCTGGAATAGGCAAGAGTAAATAATATCTTGCATGAAATTGGAAGGCTGTTCTTATCTAGAGCCACAGGAGAAAAGGTGGAGAGTATGTGTCAAATGCTGGTAGATGGGTAGAAAATTTAGAAACTCTGTATATCTGAAGTGCTGAGAGTTGGTTGGTTTGGATGTAGAATTTCAAGCAAGGGGAAATTTAGGAATCTATTACAATAATTCATGTGTGAAGATAAAAATAGAAGTCAGAAATGAGTGTTGAAAAATGTTACAGAAGTACATGTACAGAAATAAGTGGCAAATTTGACATAGGTGGAATGAGAATGAGGCATGTCTAGGACAACTCCTGGATTTTACCTTCTGTGACTGGTGACATGAAAATGCCAGACTTTCAGATGAAATAGAAGTTAAAGGTACTCTGTGTTAATGCTAGTGAGTAGAGTGTGTAATATAATGACTTGCTGAAATCCAGGAGCCATTTATGTGGGATCCATTGGCAATATAAGGATGCAGATATTGTGCTGAAGCTAGATGTGAATATGCAGCATGAGAGAACAGAAGCATCAGTATTTAAGAGAGGGCAGATGGGCACCTCCTGAGAATGTTCAAAAGCCAAGACAGGGACAATAATAAGAGAAATTTCATAATGGAAATAATAGTCAGAAACAATGTTGGGAAATGAAATTAGCTCAATGTTTCTATAATTAGGAAATAATTGATGAGTTCTTCCAAGACATAATTAGTGAAAGCAAAAAGATGAAATCCTGACCAAACTATATTATGAAGAAAATGAGAGTGAAGAAAATATAGTTCTTCTCCAGATGGCCTCTGGTGTTAGTTGGAATCCTAGTTTTATGACTTTAGACAGCTTCAAATTTATACCAAAAAATCATATTCTATCAGCAGTATTGTTGTCCATTTATCCCAGGTATTTTTTTCCTGTTTGAAAAAGCCCAAGGGCAATTACTTTCACTTTATTGTTATTTGAGAGACCAGACCTGACAAGATTCAAAAGCGTTTAGAAAATCCCTTCTTGGACATAGAGGTACAAGTTCAGGTATCTCCTCTCTCCTTCTCTGCTTGTCTGCTTGTACCCTACGTGCATTATCTCCAGAATGAGAAATGCAATCCAAATAGCATTTTCCTAAGAGTGTTCACCATGCAACAAGCTTGAACTTTCCTATTACTCTGTATTTGGAGTGTGACTTACTAGTATGACTTCCTATTTTAGTACAAATCCTGCTGTCTAGAACTGTCTGGACTCTATACAATTTACTCTCTATCCGTTTCTGCTTACACAAGTAGAAAGGTATATATCTCTACATAGTATCAAAGGTAAATGCATATAGGTTCATGTTTCCAAATCACTTTCAAAAGTAATTTAAAAATTCACATTACAAATTGTTTTTTGTTTTTGCACCATTTTACAACACCATCTTACTAAGCTGTTTCGTCATTTCATGTGTTTCCATTATCTTGTACGAAACAATATTCTTAAATATAATTACTACTCCGATTTATATATTTTCCTTTGCCATTTAAATTTACAGCAGAGTACTAGTAGACTAGAGGTCAATCAAATCTTGAATATAGGAGATACAGTATTTAAACTGATTCATATGCAATATTTATGATAAATAATTTGGATGGTAAAGTAGTATTCATCACAAAAATTTTAACATACATTATATTACATTTTTATTTCTTTTATTTTCATGAACTACAAACTTACTAATTCATTCAATCAACTGCATATCGTTATGTATGTGTATGTGTTAATAAGTTTATATTATCACAACTTGAAAAATATTATACATGAGCCTCCTCCTTAGATTGGTCTCTTTGTACACTTTTACATTAGTCCAAGCATTTTAAAAACTTGCATTTCTTTCCAAAAAGCAATTAAATATTATACACTTACCAGCTTTCTCTATATTAAGACCACTGTCTACTCTCTAAAGAGAACTGGTTACTTTAATTGGATAATGAAGCAATTAAGGGATTGGAAGTGGGGTGGGAGGTACTGAAAATAATGTAATGTAGTAGAAGTAGTATCTATATTAAGATTTGTTGACAGTTAGAAAAAGAAAAACTTTAGTAGCAATGCATGCTGAGAAGTAGGTGCCTTATACTTTACTACTTTAAAATACTGGAGATCTGGCTGTGAGGGATAGACATAACATAAACCAAGATGATCACATTTCTTTTTAAATAAATTCCAGCTAGAACATTTTAATTCAGAGTAAATCTTACCCACCTGCCTTTCAGCTAAATATATGAAATGGAGATTTGGCTATATATATACATTTATAGAAAAGTTGACAAGTGTAAAACACACACTTTCGGTTTATGAATATGTCTAGATTGACCTTGTACTAGTTAGTGCATATATGTCTTAACTAATGAACTTGAGTGTAAAAGCAATAGAAACTGGTAAGAATTATGTTTACATTTGATGAGTTTTACCATGAATTGAAGCAACAGAGTCTTCTCTCTGTGACTTAAGAAAGGTGAATTTATAAGAAGAGAGGTAAAGTGATGATATTCAATATATATTGATATTCAATATATAGTGAGGTGTAAAATGGCTTTTATGAGTAATTAAATATATACCTATTAGGGAATATCTAAAAATACTGCTTAACAGATTTGTTTCCTTCAAACAATTTTTGATTTATATAATTGAAAATGAAAGAAAAAAATGTCCAAGTGGAAACTTTTAAAAAACGGTAAAAAAAAATAGGTAAAATTTACCGTTTCATTAAACACTTAAAGAAAATGCTTTTATTCAAATATTAATATGAGCCATTATCCAATGAAAGCCTATTTTCTGTTTTCTCTGTTACTATAAATAATTTAATAAAACTCAAGTTATTCTCATTATTTGGAGGCATGTATTTAATCCCTTTATGATCATTTAGTGAATGTATGTTTACCTATAAAAAATAATCAAAATTTATTATCTGAGATGCATTTCTAAAAGGAATATGAAAAATCAAAATTATATTTTTTGTAAAATCCCATGATTAAAAAAAAAACTTACAAATAATGAGAAGGTTACTCATAGGCAGAAAATGCATCAAAACAATAATTTTTATTTTTATTTTTAAATTTTATTTATTTTTATTTAAACTTTTATTTTAGGTTCAAGACTACATGTGCAGGTTTTTTATATAGTTAAGCTTTGTCATGGGAGTTTGCTGTACAGATTATTTCATTACCACTGGGTACTAGGCCTAATACAAAATAGTTATTTTTTCTGATCTTCTGTCTCCTCCCAATTCCAATCCCAAATTGGCCTCAGTATCTGTTGTTACTGTGTTTGTGTTTATGTGTTCTGATATGGTTTGACCATGACCCACCCACATCTCATCTTGAATTTTAACTTCCACAATTCCCATGTGTTGTGGGAGGTGACTGAATTATGGGGGTGAGTCTTTCTTCTGCTGTTCTCGTGATAGTGAATGAGCCTCATGAGATCTGATGGTTTTAAAACAGGGAGTTTTCCTGCACAAGTTCTCTTTGTGCCTGCTGCCATCTGTGTAAGATGTGACGTGCTCATCCTTGCCTTTCGCCATGGTGGTGAGGCGGTGAGGCCTCCCCAGCCATGTGGAACTGTAAGTCTATTAAATCTCTTTTCTTTTGTAAAATGCCTCGTCTTAAGTATAACTTTATTAGTAGTGTGGAAACAGACTAATACTTGTTCTCATCATTCAGCTCCCATTTATGAGTGAGAACATGTGGTATTTTGTTTCCTGTTCCTGCATTACTTTACTGAGGATAATGGCCTCCAGCTCTATTCATGTTTCTGAAAAAGTCATGATCTCATTTTTTTTATGGCTACATAGTATCCCATGGTGTATATGTATATATATATATATACATATATATATATATATATATACCACATTTTCTTTATGTAGTCAACCATTGATGGGCATCTAGGTTAATTCCATGCCTTTGCTATTATGAATAGTGCTACAGTGAACATATGAATCTATGTGTCTTTATGACAGAACAATTTCTATTCCGTTGGGTATTTACTCAGTCATGGCATTTCTGGGTTTAATAGTAGTTCTGCTTTTAGCTCTTTGAGGAATAACTATACTGCTTTTCACAACGGTTGAAAGGTCTCTATTAGACTGAAGAAGTCCAGATCTACATATATGCTGTGAAAACACTATGGCTCATGTGACTTTAAGAAATGGATTAAATAACAGTAATTTATAAAATAAACTATTTTTACCCATATAAACGTAGATCAATCTGAACACGAAATTATTAGTAGAAGCACTAAACCACAAATTACATGTACAGATAATTTTATTCCTATACAGTAAAGTGGCAAAACATTATGTCTTATATGTAAATATATATATAGCAAAAATATTACAAAATTAATCAATGGTATAAAAGCCAACACCAGGATAGTGCCTCAATGAAGGATTATTGAGAAATCAAAAAATGTACCTTTTCATTTATAATAGTTTATATTTTTAAAAGAATAGGGTTGATGCAAATATATCCAAATTCTAAGATTTCTTATATCCTGGTAGGTTATGCATGGGTATTTCTTATAATGTGTTATGTTTTTCTTGTTCAAAATATTTTATAATTTTTGAAAAAATAATTTTTAATAAGGCAAAGTTAAAATATTATAAATGTGATACTTTATTGTACAATTGTTGTAAATGTCTCTAACATTATATTAGAGATAAAAACATCTGCATTTGGTTTAGGGAAGTTACAAGAAGATCAAATTAGATACAGATCTTGTTTATTATACTAATCTGATGACAACAGGATCAGCAACCATAATACATAAAATAATTTCCAAGACATTAAACAAACAAATCATTTATATGGAGTAATGTAAACAAATCATTTATACATCTATTGCACACAATGCATCTCTAAACTATGCCTCTGAGACATCTAGTAAATAGTAGAAAGCAGAGTAAAATTTATCACATTTTGTTATTGTTGGAAAAAACAATTTAAAATGACGTATAATCCACAAAAAATAGAAAATACATTATTCAATCATATAAATCTATCTAGAAATATTAACATTAGTATGCTAATTAGAGAGTAATATAAATATTCAAATCTTTAGTCATTAGATACGCAATAAATAACATTAAAGCTGGGCAGTCCAAGACATTTTGTATGATTAAATTTGTTGTACCAAATTGATAAACTTTCCAGAGTATCTATCTATAAATATTTTTTCCAGGTTTCATATATATATATATATATACACACACACACACATATGTATATATGTATATATATATATTCGTATATATGTATATATACACACACACACACACACATATATATATAAAGAAAATATAGAAAATAAAAATAAAAGTATATATATATATTTTAAACAATTTGCTTCCTTTGTTGGATGATGCATTGCTAATACAGAAGATACAAACTATCAAAATATTTGTTTGCCAGGTACATATTTTGTCATAGAAAAGCAGTATAGGAGAAACAATATGCATATGCTATTGGGAAACAAGAGCAGTTTAGGACTTGGAACAAAAGCAGGGACTGCCTGGAAGACTGACTTTGCATTATTAAGGACTTTGTGTAGATTGCATTAATAGTCCCAATTCCTTACAACTTCATCTATCCATAACTTCTTCTAAGGTTTTAATGCTCTCCTACTGTGGGTAGGTATCATTCTTTGTCCCTAAGCTCAGTTTGTGATTGGCTTTGGCCAATACGACCAGACAACTGCAGTGTCTTGAAAAATTTTTGCCAGGTTGAACTCATTAGCTCTTGAGCTTTTCACATTTTCTCCTCAAAATCATACTTTGGGTAGCCCTATGGTGCTGTGAGGAGGATGAACAACATCTGAAGCAGAGAAATATCAGCTGAGGTGCCCTAGGTAAGCACAACCTAGAGCAGAGCCCTGAGCAAATTTCAGGTACATGAGGAAACTAGCCATCTACTGACACTTGAACAAACCCATCCAGTGAAGCCAGACCCTACCTAGATCTGCTAAGATCCTGCTCCCACATAGGCAAGTTAGTCAAGTCAAAAGCATGGTTAGTATAAAGTAATGAACGAAATGGAATAATCGTAATCCATAATTGTTCCGTATTGTACGATTACAAAAATATTTAATATGTTTTTTCTTATTTTTTATTTCTCCAGAATGATAATATTTTGTTCTAAATAGAAAATGTGAATATATACAATTGCACTAATGTATGAAGGTGATATATCATAATGATTTGTGATCTTATGTAAAAATGGACTCATTCGTGTTAAGTAGCATTGAGGCCACAATGAAGTTCTTCACCCCTTCTTCAAAATGAAAAACATTCGTGTAATGGATTGCAGTAATAACACCCCCTTTTTCCTGATACCATAGGAGGCCTGAGACACACCATAGAAAATGAAGAGTGGCTGACATTATGAGAATAGACCAACCTGAAGAAGCTATAAAAACAGCTAACACCTGGCCTTGTCTGAAACATCTATGGACACTCTGTCCATAAAAACTCTGGGGCCTGATGTGGCTGCTCACACCTGTAATCCCAGCACTTTGGGAGGCATGGTGGGAGGATAACGAGGTCAGGAGTTTGAGACCAGCCTGGCTAACATGGTGAAACCCTATCTCTACTAAAAATACAAAAATTAGCCTGTGTGGTAGCAGGTGCCTATAATCCCAACTACTCGGGAGGCTGAGGCAGGAGAATCTCTTGAACTAGGGAGACAGAGGTTGCAGTGAGCTGAGATAGCACCACTGCACTCCAGCCTGGGTGACAGAGCAAGACTCTGTCTCAAAAAAAACAAAATAAACAAAATTCTGGGCATTTTTCCAACCTCAGCAGCTGTGACCAAAGGCTCTGCAGGAGAGAAGCTGTGACCCGCTCACTGACCTGCATTCCAAGGACTTCAGGACTCACTACGCCAGTCTGTTGGCGTGCTGATCTCCCATCTATCACTGTGGTTGGCCTCCTTTCACTGCTGCCTCTGTGTTGAATATTAATTACATGATTATGGTGCTGAAGGCCTCACAATTAACTATCAATTCCAGCATAAATAATTGGCTATTGAGCCATCATAAAACCTTACAGCTTAGGTGAGAACTTTCACAGCTCGGTGGTGAGAACCCAATTAACATATCAGTCAGTGTAGCTTACAACAGGAAAAGACTCAAAAATTATAATAGGACAGACTTTGAAAATATCTAACGATAAACATTAAGTACAGACAACTAAAACACAGAAAACATGCAACTTAGTGGACAATATAAAGTACTACTAATAATTTCACCCTTTTTTTTCTGACCTAACTGATGTCGAAGCGTAAATAATAAGAATAAGAATACAATGAAAAATCATTCACATTGTTAAGATGAGCAGAACAAGTTGAAAATTTTTGAAATATCCAACAAAGCATTCCATGGATAAAATAGAAAGAAGATGCTAGAAGTTGGAAAGCATGCTTCTTTTCTTAATATGTGAAATAGTACTGAGAGTAGTAGATCTTTCAATACACTTCACTTTCATGCCATATTTTAAAGGGACGATCACTAGAGTGTTCCCTTGAATCTGAAACATTTCCTTAAACTTGAATCAAGTATTTTTTTTGCTGACAGCTCCACTTGAATATCTAACAGGCAGTTCAAACTTTACGTAAAGATCACCCTGCCCTGGTCATCCTGTCTAAAATGTAAAACCTCACTTTCTAGTTACTATGGTAATAGACCATCTCAAAGTATGGTAGAATATAACACTGCCATTTTGTTAAGCTCACAGATTCCGCGGATCAAGAATTCAGAAAGTACAAGAGTACAATAGTTTATCTATGGCTATGAGGACTTGAAGGCAAGAACATGAAATTATCTGGCCGTATCTTCAATTACATATCTGTCTTTCAACTGGATCCTCAGAAGGGATTTTCAATCAGATGATCTGCAGATGCCCTGGACTTACCAAATAGAAATTGTAGGATAATTAGACTTCTTAGATGAGGGCAGAGAGCTCCAAAAGCTAGTGTACTAATGGACAAAGTGAAATGTTTATTGTGAACCTACCTGCAAAGCCACATATTGCCAGTTCATCTGTATTCTTTTGGGTAAAACAGTTTTAAGTCCACCAAGGTTCAAGAGGATGTCACCTAGATACTACTTTTAATGGCAAGGTGGTAATGTCATCACACGTAGGATGGGTGATCTAGTTGTCACTGTCTTTGAAGATAATATCTGCCAGAACCACATACTCTTCCTGCTTCATTTTCTCCTAATCACTTATGCTAACATTTAGTACATTTTATCATTTTTATTTACCGTACATCTTCTCAATAGAATGTAAGTGTTTTCTCTTTGTTTGTTTGTTTGTTTGTTTGTTTGTTTGATTGGTTTTTCACAGCACATGGAAGATCTCCTGGAAGAATTCACAGTTTAACTAGTATTTGTTGGTTGGATAAATAAATGAGAGTTGAGGCAGGTCTTTGTCTAGAAACAGAAAGTTTATTTTACTTTAGACTACACACAAGTCAGTTTCTTCACGAGCTCCCTTAGATTGCTGAACAACAACTGCACTCAAAATATCATACAGACCTTAAACTGATGTTCACTAATACATTTAAGGAGTTATCTCCTGCACAATTTGGTGAAAAAAAGAAAACTTAAGTAGGTATGACTCCACAATCAAAGATGAAGAAACAAGAAAAAATAACCAAAAAAGTGTATATAAAAATTCCAGCATACAAAAATGGAAGTTCTTAAACAGCCTTAACAGAAATAAAAGTATATTTTAATAAAATATTTCAAGAAAATATAAAAGATTATAGTCAACAAATGCTATTAATCCTTGAGGAAATACAAAATATGATGACAATAAATGAAGAAATTTTAATTTAGTGTATTATAAATGGAGCTAGAAGAACAGATGAAAAAATGCAAATGAGGCTACTATAAATAAAAAAAGTAAAATATGACATTGGAAATATTAAAAGGCTGAATTGATCTATAAAATAAACTAGAAAAAAGTGCTTTACATTTAGAAGAAAAATAAATTTAAAAAATCAGAGAGAAACGATAAGTATTTAGGATAGAATACAGATTAATTAATTTGACCTACTTAAGTTAGATAAAAGAAAATTTTTCTTCAGAGAACATTGGACAGATTTGACGACATAAGTAAACCCTGAAGGGCTGGGATAGCTATGTAGGATATGGAAGTAATGGCTGCATTAGTGAAAGTTAGCAATGGCAAGAAGTAATGTCAACATGGCTTATTTGGTCCTCACTCCTAAGCCATATATTCTAACATATTTTTAATCAGTCAAAAGGATAGTATTTTGATCCTAATCTGTGTTCCATCTCTGTCTGGTACTCAGTTGTTTCAAAACCTGAACAGAGAGGGGAAGCGTTATGCTATGGCCTTGCCATTCATAACTAGCTGGGTTCTGAAACTAGAAATCATGAAAAATAGAGGTTTACTATTAGTGATCAAATTAACTTCACTGTTATTGAATAGGGTCACATATTAAGTCTCAATTCCCACCAGATGGGCTATAAAAGTTTTTGAGGCAGATCTGTGCAATGTGCAGTAGTTTGTCCTCAGGCGAGAGGTGGGTAATTTTTATGTGGGAGAAGAATGCTTACACACACGCAGAGCTTTGGAAACACATATGGGCTTCTCCAGCTTTAGCAGATGTAAAGTATGCCTTATTATATCATCTTTTCTTTATACAGCATTTTAGTATTACATTGGAATGTTATTTGCTGTTTTTACTATATGTCTTAGCCCTCTTTATAGGTTGAGTCATGGCCTTTAAATTGCAAAGTTCTTTGTTTTCTACACAAGTGAAAATATGTCATTAAATATTTAGAATGAGACTTAAGTTGACAGCACTTGATCAGGTGCTCCAAGTTTAAACTTCCACCCCTATCCATTAAAACTAGTTGTAGCTGAATGTTTAATTTATGGGAAGGACTCAAAATCTGGAAATCTAAACTGTAGATTTTCCTTTGGAAGGTGGTATATTTTATTAAGACAAAACATTTATTAGAAAGTAGAAACAGCATTGTACTGTTGCAATTAAGTAGAGAAACAAAAACATCTATAAAATTATTTCAATTTTTTTTTATTATACTTTAAGTTCTGGGATAGATGTGCAGAACGTGCAGATTCATTTCATAGATATATACATGCTGTGGGTGGTTTGCTGTGCCCATCAATCTGTCATCTACATTAGGTATTTCTCCTAATGCTATTTCCTCCTAGTCCCTCACCCCCAAGAGCCACCAGTGTGTGATGTTCCCCTCCCTGTATCCATGTGTTCTCATTGTGCAACTCCCACCTGTGAGTGAGAACATGCAGTGTTTTGTTTACTGTTCCATGTCAGTTGGCTGAGAATGATGGTTTCCAGCTTCATCCATATCCCTGCAAAGGACATGAACTTGTCCTTTTTGATGGTTGCATAGTATTCCATGGTACATATGTGCCACATTTTCTTTATCCAGTCAATCACTGATGGGCATTTTGCTTGGTTTCAAGTCTTTGCTCTTGTCAATAGTGCTGCAATAAACACACATGTGCATGTGTCTTTATAGTAGAATTATTTATAATCCTTTGAGTATTTACCCAGTAATATTATTATATAAAGAAGATCATTATTAATACTTTTTTAAAAAACTAAGTTTCTTCAGGAAAATAAAGAAAAATGGAATTATTGAAAGAATTAACAATAAAAATAAAACTCATCAGCCTTCCAATCAGAATGTGAATAAATAAATATAAAAAGAGAGAGTAGTGAAGCTGGCTCAAAAAGAGATTTAATTGACAGAAAAAAAATGTAATTCTTAAAGGAAAGTGGGCAAATTTAACCAGTAAGTAAAAACTTACAGTCCAATATAAACATATATGAATTAATCTATATAAATTATATTTGAAACCTGGATGTATATTCTCTTCAAAAAGTTATTAGACAAGTTTTAGATGTCATAAATATTATCAGGCCAGAAATGATGTATGGAATTCACAGATAGCTAAGAAGAAAAGAGATGGGATCTCAAAAATCATACTATGATTTCCCTATGGATCAGAAGATCCTCTCAGAATTTATGGAGTAATAGCTCCTCAAACCAGAGAGTAGAAGATGCAAAGAGGAATCTGTAAAATCTCCCCTTTTGCACTGGATGGTTATATATATGTTCTTAGCAAAAATCTGAGACAATTTCCGGAAGATCAGCTTTGTCTACTTCAAGCATTATTGGGTGGTCTTCCAACTCTTAATCACCTTGAAGAAACATTTTAAAAAGAATTATTGAAATGATATTTGAATAGAATATTTTGGAAAAATAAGGCACAAAAAAGTAGAGAGATAGGAGAAATATAGAAGAAGTCCGAAAATGATTTTAGAAGTTGATCATACAGCAGAATATCTAGGGTCAGATGTCTAAATCAGAAAATGAATCGGTGGCAGATTTGTTGAAATAGTGTCTGATGTTGACAGGGCCACCATTCCATGTAACCTCTTGCTAAACTTGCCAAGTTTATCTCTCAGTCTCTCTTTTCCTCACATTGATTGTAAAGTTTTTGCACATTTCTTCTTTTAGAAGCACATCTCCCTGATTTATGCATGAATTCCTTGTTCTTGTCATTTGTTCACAAATAAAAATTACCTCATGGAGAAGCTGTTTCCTCCCCACCTGCTAAAGTAATTACTTTGCTAACCACATATGATAATTTTATTGTTTTTTAATTACCATAAGTACATAAAATTATCTTTATTATTCACTTGTTCTTATTAAAATCTCGTAACTTCCAATATAATGTAAATCTATTTAAAGTTACTGTCCCTTGCTTCACATCCATGTCTTCAGTACCTAGAACAGGACTGTCATTCACAGTGACTCAATACACATTATTTATTTATTTATTATTATTTTTTTAATATATACTTTTTATTGCATTTTAGGTTTGGGGGTACATGTGAAGAACATGCAAGATTGTTACATAGGTACACACATGGCAGTGTGACTTGCTGCCTTCCTCCCCATCACCTATATCTGGTATTTCTCCCCATGCTATCCCTCCCCAACTCCCCCCCCGCTGTCCCTCCCCTTTTTCCCCCCAAATGACCCCAGTGTGAGATGCTCCCCTCCCTGTGTCCATGTGATCTCATTGTTCAACACCCGCCTATGAGTGAGAATATGCGGTGTTTGATTTTCTGTTCTTGTGTCAGTTTGCTGAGAATGATGGTTTCCAGGTTCATCCATGTCCCTACAAAGGATGCGAACTCAT
>PVKV010026301.1:0-28154 GCA_004027835.1 Alouatta palliata | reverse complement strand
CCCCGGCCCTCCCTCCACCCCCCGGCTTCACTGCTGCCCTGGCTCCCTGCGCTTAGGGTGGATTTCAAAAGCAGCAGCTGGGGCCACCATGCAGGCCAACTCTGGTGGCTGCTCGCAGGCTGAAGCGGGCAGGAAGGCCTCACTGGGCCCCCTGACTCTGACAGGGAGGCAGGCAGCTTCACAGGCGACTCTGGTGGGGGGCTCTTACCACAATGGGAAATGGACGTGGCCCTGGTGCTGAACTGGGGGCAGTCAGGGCGCGTGAGGAACAGCCTTCGCAGTTCCTCCATTTCGGACATGAAGGCTGTGAGGCTGGCGGTGTCCTTGGGCTCACTCTGGCAGAGAGGGGAAATAAGGCAGGTGCTAGAGGCCCCCAACCCTAGGCCAGCGCATCCAAGTGTGGGTAACCCCCCATATAGGCACCAAGGAAGGAGAGCTAAGCAGAATCCTAGCACAATTAGTGCCTGAAGAATATCTCAGTTTATAGTGTCACTACTCAGTGATTTCCTGTTATATAATCCTCTATATATAATCATGTTAGTTCATAGAATTAGTGCCTGAAGAATATCTTACCACTCAGTTATTTCCCTATATATATAATTATATCTTAGTTGGAGGAATGCCTAGAGCAGACCCGGTGCAGAGCAGGATTTAAGGGAAAACAGTTATACCAGGACAAGAATCCACGGCCCAGGTGGCAGCGTTCAGGATTGAGAAGACACGCGCTGTATTCAGGCTTGGGGCAAGAGCCACTCTTCCTGATAAAGGAGTTGTAGGACCTTGCTCCTGTTCTTGTGGAAGGCTGCCCTCAGACCAGCAATCCCGCAAGCGTGCGAAGGCTCAACCCCCCCCCCCCCCCGTAACCGCACCTTGGTGACTGTGAACTTTATCAACTCTTGTTACTGTGCTGCTCGAAGAGCGTCTTCCATAGCACTCATCGGAAGCTGCCAGAAGGTGGCGGTAACCCTGACAGCTCTGTCACTGCTGTGTGACTTAAAGCATCCTCCTATAAATCTTCTTAGGAGTAGCTTGCCCGTAGACAGAGGTACTGCACACTGCACCCTCTTCACTGTGCACCGCCGACCTCCATGCCTCGGTAACCTAATGGGGGTGGATCCCTTGCTGCACACTGTCCACCTCCTGGCCTAGGTGACCTAATGGGAGTGGACTCCTTGTTTTATTGCTCACGACCCTAACACTATCCTTAAAGATGACTTCACTCACTGCCCTGCCCCCTAACCTAGACACGATAAATACCGACACTTCTGGACATTCGGGGCCTCGCCTGTCTCCACTTATAGGTGGCGTGGCCCCCCTGAGCCCAGCTATGCTTTCTTTGTGCTTCTGTGTCCTGTCTCTTTATTTCTTGGATCCTGCACTTCAGCACAGCATAAGGGGCACCCCAACACCCTGTGGGGCCCTCAGCCCTACACCAAGGGCAGACACCGTGTCCCCTAAACCATTACAGATCACCCCGATGGCAGGTGCCTATGGGCTGTATGTAGACACAGACCCCATACCCAGGACACCATGTGCCCCTCAGACCTCCTCGGAGACCTGCCCATAACCACTGCTGCTCGTGGAGCACTGGCCGCTCCACCGAGAGCCTCTTGGGGAGCCTGCAGCCCAGACAGATGGGGGCCCTGCTTCTGCCTGTCTGCTGGCTGAGATTCACGGACCATGCCGACCACGCGCTGCTGCTCACAGGCACTAAGCCACGCTCCTGTTAGGTTTGAAAGGGCCTGGGTGTGTGCGGGCAGCAGCAGTGTGTCCCCTCTGTTCCTCTCCAGCACACTGGTCTGAGCCACTCAGACTGCTTTAGAAACTGTAGTCCACTGGGTCCAGGCAACGCATGCACCTGGAAGCTACCAGGAGCTGGGGTGACCATCGCGAGGCCCCCTGGCACGTGCTGGCACAGTTAACCTGTCTGTTTCCCCTGCTTCAGTCTCCTTTTCAAGATGCACCCAGGGAGTCTTGGGCCAAACTGTGCCTCTTCTCCCTTGGCCAACCAGAGACAGCAGGAGCCAAGGTTGGGGAGGACCGACCCAAAGCAGCTAACCCAGAAGCCGGTGGCACCCAGGGACTCAGGCACCAGGCCCTGCAGAAAGGGAGAGAACTGCAGGGCTCTTTCCACCACTAGCTCCCAGTTCATTGCCTGCCTGAAGTCCCCCAGGATAATCCATCAGCAGAAGTCCTGTAGAATGCTTTGCGGCTGACAGCTCTATGGGGCCTTGGTGAGCAGGAGAAGCAGGTCACCTCAAACCCATGGCAGCCCTCCTCCCTGGACCCCATACCATCTTCCCGCAGTGGCTGCTGATGGTCTGGGCCGACTTGCTGAGCACGTGTGGCTTTCGGTGTGGTTTCCATTCTGGGCACTGGGCGTCCCGGCTGGCCACCACACTCTGGAGGAGGGCCAGGCCCCTGGCTATTGAGCTGGACGTCGAACTGTGCCTCTCAGACAGGCTGGCCTCCTTAGGTAACATGAGGGGTGGGACGCAAAGACAGAGTAAGCTTTGCCACCTGAATGAGGACCTGAATGACGGCAGCCCCGGCTGTTCCCGTGGACCTCTCTTCAGCCTGGCTGGGATGTCGAGGGGAAGACGGCCTCGAGCATAGACCTGCTGGCTGGTCCAGTGGGAGGATCAGCTTCCAGAGCTCCAGGTCCTTCCGGCCCCTGGGAGCAGTGGTGGCATCACAGATGTCTCCATAGAAACCGTTATCAAGCAAAAGGGTCCTGCAGCCCATGTGCTGGAAGCTGATGCTATGACGCTGAGTTATTGAGAAAAGAAAAGGTTGATATGGAAAGCCGACTTCCAGGCTGGGCACAGTGGGCTCACACCTGTAATCCCAGCACTTTGGGAGGCCCAGTTGGGGAGGATAGCTTGAGCCCAGGAGTTAGAGACCAGCCTGGACACTGTGGCGAGACTGCCTCTACAAAAAAATTTTAAATTAGCCAGGCATGGTCGCATGTACCTGTAGTCTGAGCTCCTCAGGAGGTTGAGGTGAGAGGGTCACCGGAGCCTGGGATGTTTGAGGCTGCAGTGAGCTGTGTTTGTGCCACTGCACTCCACTGTGGGCTACAGAGTGAGATTCTGTCTCAAAAAAAAAAAAAAAAAAAAAAAAAGTCAGCTCCGTAGGACACAGGAGTCCAGCTCAGATCTGTCTCTCTCTCTGTGCTGGATTGAAGGCCGGAATCGTATTGGAAAAGGTTTAGGGAGTTTTAGCAGGTGATTGGTGGAAGGAAAGGGGAAGTCTAGACAGTCCTCCGGCGTGGACGGCTCTGCTTTCACGCCTCCTTATGGGAGCCACGTGCAAATCTGGGGGGCTGTGACCTCAGCAAGCTCGTTCTGCCCAAATCCACGCGGCCATAACGGTTCCCGCTGATTTCATCCAGTTCTTTGTCTCGTAAGCAGACTCATCGGCAGCTCATTCTCTCAGGCAGCCCCGGCATCGGCATGGTACCTCCTCGCCCTGCGGGCCACATGTCTCTGCTGCCTGTCAACCCTGCTGCCATCAGCACCACCACCAGCGACTTGTGTGTCCAGGAGGACACGACACCGTCTCCCTCTGCCAGCCACCTTTCACTGCTTCCTGCTCTCCAAGTGAAGATGCCCACAGTGACCTCAGAGCAGACCAACCCAAGACTTATTTCCAAAGCCTCCCAGAGGCTGGTTCCCGGAGGAGGCCTGAGATGCTCTCATGACTCTGGAGCTGGGGTGGCCGGCCGCCTTGGCCTGGCCATCTTTGGGGTGGGCTTTGGGAGCCCGGCACTGCTCCCGAGTGTGGCGGGTGAGCACGGCGTCTGCTTGCTATGCGTGGTGGAGGACCAGCTGTGTGACGTGGAGCGAGCCTTCAGAGCTGAGCATTTGGCCAACACCAGAGTGGTTCGGGAAGAGGATGCGGACCTTGTCCTCAGTGACCAGCGGTAGGGTTTCAGTTGTCAGCAAAGGGTCACTGAACATCTGCTGTGTGCCAGGCACCGTCCTGGGGCTGGAGAAATGGCTCTGAGGGCTGCAAAGTCCCCGGCCTTGTGCTGCTGACTTGGGTGCAGAGGCAGATGAGTAGATCTCAGTGTGTCAGCAGCAATAAGCTCCGTGGAGGGGATTCACCCTGGGTCGGGAGAGGGAGGCGGGTGGGAGTGCTGTCTTCGGTGAGGTGGCTGGGGAAGGCTCTGAGGAGGGGCACTGAAGCAGGGACCCAGTTGGGTGAGTGAGATGGCCATGGCGGTATCTGGGGACGGGCACACTCTACAAAGAGGACGCTGAGTCTTCTCCAGGCCCTGATGTAGCCAAGTGGCTGTGCTGGCTGGAGTGGAGTGAACTCAGGGCGATGACATAGACAACGCAGTCTCAGGCCCAAGAAGCCTGGGGGCTACCCGGAGGCTTTGAAAGCCACCAGGGGTTGGTTTGGTTTGAGCTCACACTCGGGGCGGAGGAGGACACAGGGACAGCAATGAGGGGCTTTGTGGGGTTTAGCGAGGCATGATGGGCCTAGACCAGGGCAGCACTATGGCTAGATTTGGGATATTCTGAATGTAGAACCTTTGCGATGGGGTTCCGGCTTCCTCCCTTCACTCGAGCAGCTGCGTGTGATGTCCCCCACGCTGTTCAGGAGCAGTGTCTCCAGCAGCTGCCACATAACACTCGGAGAAGCGTCTAGACTTGCTGCCCACAGGATGTGGACAACCACGCAGGTGGACGGGCTCGCTGGCAGCCAGCCAGCCCTGGGTTCAGGTCAGCTGCCATGTTCAGGCCTGGGCTGGGCACTGCCTGGTGTTTCACAGAGCCGGCAGTGCCGCTCAGAGGGCAGGCCTGGCTCGCCTTGGCCTGTCTGGGTTTGGACATACTCTTCATAGCGTAATAAGGGGAGAGTTTGATCCCAGCTTGTTAACACACGTGGAGGGCTCTGAACGTATCAGCTGGACAGTGTTGTGTCCCCATTGTCACTGCAGAGGCACGTTCATGCACGCTAATGCTTTGTGTGTTTTTGGAAAGTCGGCAGATTTCAGTTTTCAGTTATCTACGGCTTCTGCTTTTTCACTCAAGTATCACATTCACAGAATGCACACGTTCCTACATGATGGACACATAGCAAAGTGCCCGAGTAGGTGTGTTTTTGCAAACGGCACGTGCCTGTGTCAGGCTGGAGATCACAGTCAGTC
The DNA here is from genome assembly GCA_004027835.1 of Alouatta palliata. NCBI lineage: Eukaryota > Metazoa > Chordata > Mammalia > Primates > Atelidae > Alouatta > Alouatta palliata. Next base: position 22,993 of record PVKV010026301.1, on the reverse strand, counting down.
CTCGGAAGTCCCTGGGCTCCTGTCCAGCCCACACCTGAGGCTGACATCTGTAGGCTGGGGACACGGGGATATACTCAATCTGAGGATCTTTTTTTTAAAACAGAGTCTTGCTTTGTCACCCAGGTTGGAATGCAGTGGCGAGATCCCAGCTCACTGCAGCCTCAACCTCCTGGGCTCAAGTGATCCTCCCACCTCAGCTTCCTGAGTAGCTGGGATTACAGGTGTGCAACCCCAGGCTTGACTAATTTTTTAAGTTTTTTTTTTTTTTTCTTCTAGAGACAGGTTTTTGCCATGTTTCCCAGGGTGGTCTTGAACTTCTGGGCTCAAGTGATCCTCCTGCCTCAGCCAAATCTCAAAGTGCTTACAGGCGTGCTTGCAAGGATTACAGGTGTGAGCCACTGTACCTGGCCCTGAGGATCTTAATAGAATTTGACTCACGGAGTCACGGTGGTATTCTGTGACTCTACTGGGGTCTGTATTTTGTTCCTCAAATTAGCAAGTTAAATTCTGAAACAAGTCATACTGGAAATGCTTTCACAGTTTACTTTGTTGAGTCCTTTCTCTTCTGTTATTCTCATTCCTGAGATGGTTTGTAGAGTGGTGTTAGCAGCACGGATTCCGGAATGTTCTAGGTCTCAAAGCACACTCTTAACGTTCCACGTTATTCCCGCAGTGTCTCTGGAGCAGTTGTCTGCTCCCCGCTGGAGGCAGCTTCTGAAATAGTGATGGACGCTCTTCGAGCAGGTATGGCCCGGGCCCCTCTGTCCACCCTCATGGTCACACGCTTGCGAATCTCGTGGGCAGTACCTGTCCCCCAATGTAGGCTGGTGTCTGAGGGTTTGTGGGAAAGGAAAAGCTACTGGGAAGTCTGGGAAGGCCCCTGTGAGCCAGTTAGCGTGTCCTGAAGTGTGTTGTTGATGGTGTAGGCTCCTAGGAACGCTGATTGGTGTCATACTGGGGAAGGGAAAGGTTTTGTTCTTCGAGACATTTGGGGAAAAAAACCCAATATAATTAAGTAGAAAAAGTAACTCACATGGCCTCCCCGACTTTATATATTGGTGTACACCAGGATCTAGCATCTCCCAATCATTTTGTGTGCCTGTCCGTTACTGTTTTAATTGTGGTAAAATCCACATAAAATGTACCCTTTTTTTTTTCTTGGAGATGAGGTCTCACTCTGTCACCCAGGACAGAGTGCAGGGGCACAATCTCAGCTCACTGCAGCCTCCACTTCCCAGGTTCAGGCGATCCTCCTGCCTCAGCCCTCCCAAATAGCTGGGACTACAGGCGTGTGCCACCAGGCCTGGCAAATTTTGGTATTTTTGTAGAGATGGGGTTTTACCATGTTGCCCAGGCTGGTCTTGAACTCCTGAGCACAAGTGATTCACCTGCCCTGGCCTTCCAAAGTGCTGTGATTACAGCTCTGAGCCATCATGCCCAGCCAGAATGTACCAGTTTTCAGCATGGAGTTCTGTGACATTAAGTACGTTCACACCGTTGTGCAGCCATCACTGCCACCATCCACCTTCCCAAACTGACTCTCTGGACCCATTAAATAGCAGCTCTCCCTCCTGCCTCCCTGGCTCTGGCGACCCGCATTCTGCTTTCTGACTTTACAGATGTGACCAGTCCAGGGACCCCACAGAGGAAGAAGCATGCGATCGCGGTCCTTCTGTGACTGGCTTCTTTCACTGGGCACAGAGCCCTCAGGGCTCATCTGGGTAGTTGTGTGTGTCAGCGTGTCCTTCCTCTTGAAGGCTGAAGAGTCTTATGCTGTGGACATTGCGCACTTGTCCCTCCGCTTGTCTGTAGGTGGACACTGGGATTCTTTCCACTGTTTGGCTCGTGTGAATAGTGCTGTGAACATAGGTGTGCAGCTCGGTTTCTTGGAGACTCCCCATGCTCTTTGACCTTTATGTCGGTTGCAGGGGGAGCAGTGTGGGAAGTGGAAGCTGCTCAGCTGAGACCCACTGCAGAGAGGGTCATTGGAAGGACCAGGGACGGGGCTGTAGGGGGGTGGCCTCAGAACATACTTCTGCTTGTCCAGGAAGGCAGGGAGCAGGAAGCTGCTGCCAGGACTGTTGGGTTTGAGAGCCACAGCCTGGGGCCAGGATGGCATAGCTGCCCTGATGGCAGCTGGTGACAGACACTGGGGTGCTGTGGAGGCGACTCTGTCCCCCCGCAAGCCGCCTTGCTTCTTTCGTCCAGTGTCCGTCTCTTCTGTTCCTCTGCGCGGCCCTCTGCCCTCTCACCAGTTCCGCCTCGGCTTGATTGCCACTGCTGTCTTCTGGGTCTGGAGTGAGGCTGGGGGTGCTCCAGCTTGCTCAAAATTGTGTTGGCTGTTGTAGGACTTCTGCCTACATACTTCTGCCATATACGTTTTTGAGTCACCTTGCTGGTTTCTACAGCTATATCCTGCAAGGATTTCAGATGGAGTTGTGCTGATCTGTAGAACTGCCTGGGAAGAACGGACATCTTCACAGTAGACAGTTGCCACATCTCTGCATTTGTCAAGGTCATCTTTGATTTCTGTCATCACTGCTTTGTACTTTTCAGTGTCCAGATCTTATATGTTCGTCATTTTGGTGGGTTTTCGTTTCATTTTTTTTTTTTGAGACAGAGTTTTGTTTTGCTTTTGTTGACCAGGCTAGAGTGCAATGGCGCGATCTTGGCTCACTGCAGCCTCTGCCTCCTGGGTTCAAGTAATTCTTCTGCCTCAGCCTCGTGAGTAGCTGAGATTACAGGTGTGTGCCACCGCGCCTGGCTAATTTTGTATTTTTAGTAGAGATGGGCTTTCTCCGTGTGGATCAACCTGGTCTCGAACTCCCGACTTCAGGTGATTTGTCTGCCTGGCCTCCTAAAGTGCTGGGATTACAGACGTGAGCCACCGTGCCTGGCCTATTTTGGTGCTTTTTAAGATGGTACTGTTTTAATTTTCTGTTTTCAGTTGTTCATCGCTTCTGTCTAGAAATACGATTGACTTTTATATACTGACCGTGTGTTCGGTGACCTCACTAAGCTCATTTATTAGATTTCTTATCATGTTGTAGATTTGTTGTGATGTATGTTGGTTATCATCTCGTCTGTGAGTAGTGACTGTTTGCTTACTCTTACCCTCTCTCACCTGCCCACCCTGCCTCCTTCCCTCCCTCCATCTGTCCTTTGTTCCCTCTCTCCCTCTTGCCCTCCACTTTCTTCCTTCCCAGTATGCTTTCTCTTGACTAACTGTACTGGTGAGGACCTGCCATGTGATGTTGAATTGAGTTATAAGGGCCTCGTCTTGCTCCCAATCTTAGGGCGGAAGCATTCAGTCTTTCGTTATAGGTCTGAGTTAGCATATGTTCTATTAGGTTCAGGAACTCACTTTCTGCTCCTAATTTGCCAAGAATTTTTTTTTTTTATTATGAATAGATGTTGACTTTGCTGAGTGCATTTTCTGCATCTGTTGAGATGATGAATGACAGATCTTCTGATGTTGAACCAGCCTTGCATTCCTGCAATAAGCCCCACTTGATCATGTTGTCTTATTCTTTTTCTACATTGTTGGATTCCGTCTAATTTTTTATTAAACATTTTTGTGTCCGTGTTCATGAAGGGTATTGGTCTGCAGTTTTCTTCTCTTGTAATGGCCTTACCTGGCTTTGGTTTCAAAGCAACGCTTGCCTCATAGACTGAGTTGGGAAGCATTATCCCCCTTGAGTTTTCTAGAACTGCCTGTGAAGAATACGAACTACTTCTTAAAAATGTAAAAACCATTCTTAGCTCTCCAGGATGTATAGAAACAGACCTGGCTCTGGTTTGTTGATCTTCAGGTGGAAGCTTAGGTCATTGAAACTTTCTTTTATCTTAAGTAAAATATTGCAATATTCCCCAAAAGGAGCTTTGCTTAGGCTCCTAAATAATAACTTATTTAGGAACTACAGGCTGACAGTTACTTGTGGGAAAGAATTTTTGGAAATGATTCAGGAGATCCTTCCCCAAGGCCACAGATAGGTCTGTGTTGCACAAGCAGGGAAAATTACTTGACATTGCTTTGTCTGGAGGTGCCACCACCGCTAGTGACTGATCTCTTGGCCACTTAGGGACAGAAAGACTTAAATACAAAACGTGGCATGGAGTTTCTCAAATGGGTGTACACAGCCTCCAGGACATTGATGGTGTCCTTTGAGATCTGTTGAGTTCTCAACAAATAGGTCATAATCTGGCATTTCTGTCTGGCAATCTAAAAGAAAGAAACTAGGTGCATATTTTGGTTATTTGAATGCAGCCGTCTAGTCTAGAGATGCTCTGCTGGGACCCAGCCCTGGCTCTCCTCCGCTCCCCCATCCCCACTCAGTCACAGAGCGTGCTCAGTTACAGGCCCTGGCTCTCGCCACCACTTCTGCTTGCTGGTGGCCACTTCATAGCCAACAGTGCTGTGTAATTTCAGTGACCAAAGCCATGTCTGTTGACCCATCTGTATCAAGTAACAGACTTTCGTTGTCTTGGGCTTGTACTGTGAGTGATGCCCTGAAGCCCAGGAAAGCATCTGCAGCAATTTGAACAGGGAAGCATGAGGGGGGGATCGGAGTCCTCCTCGGGGCCCACAGCCTCAGAAACACACACACGTGGAGGCTGCTGGGGCACGCCTGCTCTACCGGGCTGGTCATTTCCAGCAAAACACCATCTTCACATCAGATAAGTGTGGATTTGGACTTAGTTGGTTTTGTTTTATTTTTAATCTAATACATGAGTTTTGGTTTAGTAGTTATGTAAGAGGAATTGATACCTGATTTTATGTTTATATATATTTAAGCAGCACTAGGTTCAAAATAATCAAAGTCACCACTGGGGGACCATGAGAATTTTGCTTTCCTTTAAAAGGTATCTGTATATTATTCAAGTTTGAGGAATACTGATAGGAATTACATCTGGACCAGGTGCAGTGGCTCCCCTAGCCTGTAATCCCAGCATTTTGGGAGGCCGAGGCAGGAGGATTGCTTGAGCCCAGGAGTTTGAGAACAGCTTGGGCAATATGAGGAGACCCTGTCTCTACAAAAAATAATAAATAAGTTGGGCATGGTGGTACACACTGTAGTCCCAGCTACTTGTGGGGGCTGAGGTAGGCAGGGGGATCACTGGAGCCAGGAGGTCGAGGCTGTAGTGAGCAACCGTGCCCCTGCACTGCAGCCAGGGCACTAGAGTGAGACCATGTCTAAAAAAGTTACATCTGTAGCTGTGGGGTTTGAGAGGAGCATGTTCTCCTTGCCTTGGGCCATCCTGTTAGTGTGCCTGACTCCTTCTGTCACCAGGAATCGGAATCTGAGTGGCAGCTACCAGGCTTAGGAGCAAGTTGGGACTTTTGGTCTGTGACACCCTGTTCTCCGAGCCATGACCTCTGGGATTTTGTTTACAATTTCCAGGGCAGGGGGTGCTTTGCGAGAGGCTGCCGAGCTTGAATTGTCAGGCTGCCCAGTCCTGCTTCGACGAAGCCGACGGATGTGGAAAGCCTTTGGTTTGCAGATTTTACAAGTAAGGACAGTTTCCTTGTGAGTTTTTCCTTCATTTTAAAATAAAACTATGCAAAATACTCAGGGTACTTTTTTTTTTTTTTTAAAGCTAACCTGCAATCTGTAAACGAGATGCTCATTTCCAGAAGAGGGAAACAGGTATTGCCACTGATTTTTCTCATTCACTGGTCTTATTCTAAAGCCTGGTGGCGGCGGGGTGTCCAGGAGGGTGCAGATTTTGAGTGGGTCCTGCTGGTTGTCAGTTATGTCTCTGCCAACTGCCAGCTTGGTGATGTGGGCACCTTGGAGAGCTCCCTGAGCAAACTGCACATTCTATGGGTCCCATTACTAGCCACTAACCGGAGTCTGGGTGGTCCCTGGTTGCTGGCACCCTGTTGGGTTGGCATCTGCTGGTGAGTAAGGCAGCCTGGCCTTTGCCACATGGAGCTTCCCATCTGGAGAGGAAGGCAGCTGAGAATCGAGTCAGTGGACAGCTCACTGCAGAAGCGCCTGGTGTTGAAAGTACTCAGTGGAGTGTTGAGTGCTTCCTTCCCTGCTCATGCCCAGGGCATGATGGCTGTCATGAGCATCCGAGTTTACCTGCTTTCAAAAGGGCTTTTCGGGACGTGACCCAGAGGGACTCTGGTGTCAAATTTGGCCTCAGGAGCTCAGCTGGCCGGGGTGATGCCTGCACCCGTGCCCACGCTTCTTAGGGAGAATGGGCTTGCCTGCCTGGTTTCCTGACTCCTCTCCCAGGTGCTTTGATCTGGCTTTCCAGTTCTTGCACAAGCAAGTTTGTGTCGGCCACGCCCTGGGGAGGAGTCACCGGATCACGGCCCTCAGCAGCCTGTTCCCGGCAGAGGGCAGGTGGGCATCCGCATTGTTGGGGGATGCACAGCGCTGTGGCATCTGTGTCCGTGTCACGTGGTTCCCTGTGACTCAGAATCCTCCGCCAGTAGCCTCTCTTGAGACCAGAAGCCAGAGCTCACCCTGCCTTGTGTCCAGGTGGGATTTTCTACAACGCTGCTGTGCACCACGTGGATGCTATATGCATGTTGCTGGGGGAAGCCACTCCGGACACCTTGTTTTCTCTGGGACACGCCTTCTGCCCAGGTGAGAGGGCGCTTCACTGTTTCAAGGTGCTCCTGCGGCCACCAAGGATGGTTGGAATTGTAGCACAGGCTGGGGGCCCTGTTTAGGATTCCTGCCCCACCTCCAGCTTTGGGGAGCAGATAAGTAACATGGAACACGTGTTAAAAAAAAAAAAAAAGACTAAATGGTCACGTCACTGAATCTCTCAGGGAGTGCCCAAGGCTGAAACGCATCATGCAGGAACAGAGTCACTGTTTCAGTAACCATTTCTCCAGCCCCTGCTGTGTGACAGGCCACCTGCAGTTTCTGAGATTGCAAATGTGAACAAAACACTGTCCGTGGCTGGAAGTCACAGCCCGATTGGGATGTGCACAGATGAGTGGATCACCAGTGAGTGCCAGGCAAATACGGGGCTGGGAATGCTGGTTCCCAGGTGATGAATACGGGGCTGGGGATGCTGGTTCCCAGGTCCTGACCCTGCAGCAGAAGCTCAGGGTGGGTCCCGAGGGCTGCTGAAGACGACAGTTTGTTGCTTTCTGACACACCATGCACACATCACAGCTTGAAACAACAGCCACCATGTAGCTAAGATTTTGCAGCCTGGCCTGGGCTTGGCTGAAGCCCCTCTTGTGGTCTGCCGAGTGGTCACTCATGTGGCTGCAGCCAGATGGTCAGCGTCCTGCCTGGAACAACTCCACCAGGGTCACAGGGCCAGGCCCCACTGTCACCTGTGTCACCTCCAGGCCTCTCCCCGCCCATGTCCCCCCACGCCTCCTCAGGTCCCCACAGTAGCGTGACCACACATGTGATGGCCTCAGGGCAGCAAAGTGGAAGCACTCAGACGTCCTGAGGCTTGGGCCAGACGGAGGTGTACCTGTGACACCACACTTCATGCGCTGGGGCAAGTCCAGGCCCAGCCGTTGCCAGCGCTGGCCCTTCTCGGTGCCTGCTTCAGTCTCTCATCAGCACCCCCCTTGACACCACCTCCCCCATCCAAAGTTCACCCCCCCACTCTGTCCTGCCGGCCACCACCTTGGTCCCAGCCACGTCATTTTGCCTGTGGCCATCTGCCTGCAGTCTCTTCCCTGTAAGGCCTCAGTCGGACCAGGTGCCAGCCTGCTCTGAGCTCTCCAGGGCACAGGTGGAGGCCATGGTCTACGCTGACCCGCGGGCCTGTCACCGGGAGAGGGTCGTGACTTCAAGTTGTCAGGTTCTTAGCGTTTTGAACAAAGAATTGGACAAAACTCGCAGCAAAGCAGGGAAAGAACACAAGCAGGGGTTACCGGAAATGGAATCGACCCCACGGTGTGGGAGTGGCCGAGGACAGCGGCTCCAGGGCAGGGACACAGGACCTTCTTGGGTCCAGACATCCCCTGCAGGTTTCCCATTGGCCATTTCAGTGTTGCAAAAAAGCAACCAGTCAGAGGTAGGGTGAAGTGACAAAGTCATACTTCTGTGCCAACGGAGACTCCACCGGGATCAGTCTGGCCGGTGTGGACCATGACCTTCAGAGGCTGGAGTAGTTACCAAGTTGCAGACTTGCCGTCAGTCTGATTTGTTGCAGACAACCAGTTCCCATCTGCCACAGCAGAGGTGGGGGTTTGCAAAGGGAGTAGCCTCGGGTCCTTTTGTTACTTAGGAATGGAAAGTTAGGGTTTCCCTTCAATTTAGTTCCAGAAAATCAGTGTGAAACAGCCTATGTTTCCCTGCCTCCAGACCCTAATCTCCTGCCTCAGGCCCACAGGTGCCGCCCCACCCTGAACCCCACTGTCCCCTTGTCTCCTTCTTGCTCTTCCTCAGAAGGACAAAGTTCCTGTCTGGGGCCTGCTCCCTGGGCGGGGTCATGGGGACTGGCTCTGCTCAGCTCATGGCTGCACCCCCAGTGTCCAGAAGGTGCTTGGGCCCAGGAGGACCGATGCCACAGAAGCTTAGCAAACGCAGAAGTGGACTCCTCGCTGGGCAGTGTCCCAGGCCTCTCAGGCACCTATTCTTGGCTGTGCCTTTCGTCCATTGCTTCAGTTAAGGCAGTGAGTTCAGGCCAGGCATGGTGGTAACCTAACACTGTAGTCAGCACTACGGGAGGCTGAGATGGGCAGATTACTTGAGGTCAGGAGTTCAAAACCAGCCTGGCCAACATAGTGAAACCCCATCTCTACTAACAATATGAAAAAATTAGCTGGGTGTATCCCAGCTTGAGAGGCTGAGACAGGCGAATCGCTTGAACCTGGGAGGCAGAGGTTGCAGTGAGCCAAGATCGTGCCACTGCACTCTAGCCTGGGCGACAGAACGAGACTGTCTCAAAAACAAAACCAGACAAAAGAGTTTATAATTTGCCTAAATTAACTTTTGTATCATCTAAAGTTTTCTTCTGCTTAGATATGGCCTCATTAAAAGATGCAAACGCTGTTGTGATCAGTGTGAAGTTTCCCTGTGGGGCTGTAGTCAGCGTGGACGTCAGCCAGCACTGTACAGACAGCTGTGACCAGAGACTGGAGGTGACCTCCCTGCCCTTTTCCACCCCTCACAGTCCACTGTGAAAAGCCGGGTTGATTCTGCGGGTTAGATAGAGGTCACCACCTGGTCACCCTCAGCCAGGTTGATTCTGCAGGTTAAATAGAGTTGGTCACCTAGCCACCCTCAGGTGAGTTAATTGTGTGGGTTAGATAGATAGAGGCCATCACCTGCCACCATCAGTCAGAGCATCTGTGGGCACCTGTGCGTAGTCAGTGCTCAGTAAATATTTGTTGGAATTTTCTGGTGGAAGCCACGTCTTCCAGGTTTGGATGGGAGCTCCTTCTCTGGCCTCTGTGCCTCTGAGAGCTGATTTGTGGCAGTGGCTTTCCTTTATGTTGACTGTTGTTCCACAGAAGCTTCGGTGGCCGTTACACAGAAAGCCGGTGTTGGTCACGGTGTGCCATAGGAAGCGATAAAGATGGTCCTGGAAAGCCCACGTCATGTGTCACCCACCCACACGCCCCCCTCCCCACCACAAAACCCCCACATGGTGCTGAGTCATCACTGCGAAAAGGCCCCTGCCCCTCCCCACCTCCCATGCTCAGCCTGGTTAACCCCTGTTTTACATGGCTCCCAGGTGCGTGGGTCCCAAGGCATGCTGCAGATGGAGAATCAGAATCCCTTGGGCATCACTGGGTGGGGCACATCCCTGTCCCTCTGCTTGCAAAGCCAGGCTAACGGCTACCAGGACTAGTATGGAGAGCTCTTCAGACACTGTCAGAACCCTTAAAGGTGGGTGAAGTTCTCGGGAGGACACTGGGATGCTCTGATGGTCAACAGGTAGATGCCTTCCAGGCTGCAGTCAGTGCAGACGACATGCCAATTTCAGGTGGAAAATTGCATTCCAGATACCAGGTTTAGATTTGCAATTGTCCGTCCCAGTGATCATTTCCGTTGCACGTACTTGAGGGAGATTCTGAGATGCCCCTTTGGGGTTCTGTGCATGTACTCTGTTCCCTGACATGTCCTAATAAAAAGTGTTCTTGACTCTGAGGTTTATAAAATGACAGTGACTCCTGAACCTCCTGAGCTCTAGTGGATATCCTGTGTCCTATGTAAGGCCAGTTGCCTCGCTGGGACCTCGGACACGCCCATTCCTCCCAGCATCTGGGAATTACGTCCCCACTCCGCGATCAACATTTAACTCCTCTGCATAGCCTCCCCAACACCCACCCCTGAAGCAAACTCCGCACCCGACACCTAGCCCACCACTGGAAACCCCTGCCCAAAAATTTTCGAAAAGCCCCGACAAACCTTGCCCAATAGCACTTTCTTGCCCCATAACACTCCCTTGCCCGATAAGCACTTTGCCCTGTCAAGGTCATTTTTCCCCACGGCGGCCCGCTCACCAAGAATCCCGCCTGCCCACTAGTAGTAGCTTGCCTCGTCCACGTCCTGTGTTCCAATAGCCAATCAACTGCCTTATGCTTTGTCTCCTCAGTTCCCAATTAAACGCCTTCACTCCCTATAAAACCCCTTACCCTAAAAAGTTAGGGGCGACTTCTCTGGCCCCCTCCTGGGCCATAGAACCTCGCCTGGTACCTAAATAAATTGTTTTTTCATTCTCTTATACTGGTCTCAGTTTCCTCATTTTAAACTCAGCAATAACCCTTACATCCTGGAAGACGCGACATCTTCTACCCTCTGTCAGTCCTGGGGGTGACTGAGAACAGGGAGGTTGAGCAGAATTCCTGGACCTGGGTTGGGCTTGTCCAAGAGGGGCGGGTGGGCCTCCCTAGGGCCGGTGTCCCTCCCAGAGGCCGGTGGTGCCTGCACGTTCCCCAGGAAGAGGAAGACTGGCTCCCATGTGTTGGCTTCTGTCCTGAATCTGTACAAATGTGCCTTGTGTGCAGGGAAAGAACTTCCTGAAATCACCAAAGAGCAGTTCCTCAGGGCCTTCTGGGTGGCTGTGGCCATGGAGCATTCGTGGTGGAACCGGCCAGCGGTGGACCTGCCCTGTGGATTGGCAGAGGCCTCCACGGTGAAGACAGAAGCCCCATGAACCAACCCAAGGCTAGAGCCAAAACCCTGCTCATATCCAGTTGCCTGTTTCACTTCTCGCTGTTACTGAGAGAGGGAGATGGAACCTTCCAGGGACCTTGTCCTCACTGGAAACTCAGAAGGGCAGGCATTGGGAAACCATATCTGTTTCATTGCTGATGTAACCAGGCTTTTCAAGATGTGACTTCACACCAGGGGACACGAGTGGGGCTTGCTTGCCCGTTTCGTGCTGTGTGCAGGCGTGGTAAAGAGATGCTTTGTGGTCAGGGTTCCCTGGGCGGGGCCTCGGAGTCTCTGGTTGGCTCTCTCAGGGAGAGGGCAGGTCAGGGATTGGATGAGGTAAATGGACCCGGAAACCTGCTGGTTCAGCTTTTCTGTGGCAAACAGGGCCAAGGGCCGGTGAAGCTGTAAAGACTGAATGTTACGTGTGTGAAGCAGACTGCAGGTCTCCTTAGGCCTTTTTTGGGATAATCACACCAGTATTTAAAGAAGAGTTTTTTTGAAGAATCTGATTTTGTGCCTAGTAATGACACAGCACCATTCCTGAGAAGTAGGAACTACCCACGTGTGGGATGAAAACCCATCTTCCGTTTCTGTTACCTGAATCTGGGTGTGGAATGAATGGGGACTGTTTTCCACCCAAAGGGCCGTGGAGACCTTTTGGAAACAGGCCTTCTTTCCTTTCTGCAGCCGGGTGGTGGGAACCTTCCTTCGAAAGGCAATGCCTTGCGGAGCAGACCTGCTCCAAGTCCAGCTTAGCTTTCCAAAATGATCTGTGGAACCTACTGGAGATGTTTTTACATATTTGAAAATAATGGTCTGTATTTCTCATGCTGTACTTTAAAAAAAAAAACTTTTTAAACAAAGATATTCAATTCACCCTTGTGTTGAAAGCACTCATTTCTGTGTTCATTCCTGAAAGGGCCTTTTAGAGTCCCCGTTTCTCCTTTCTATGTGGCAGCTTCTTGCCGAGGGAACATCCCAAGTCCCCTCCCCTCTTCCTGAGTTTGAGGCCTCGGCACTTTCGTGATCCAGAGTTCTGTAGCTGTGAGGGGGTGGCGCAAGCTGCTGCCCAGTCATCCTCACGGGACGTGGGGACAGGTAGGAGCCAGGGAAAGTGGTGAGCAGGCTGTGGCGTGAGGGCGTGCATGCCAGCCAGGAAGGCGGGGCCAGGGCCAGTGTGGTGCCTCACCTGCGTGCCCCTCACCGGTGGAGGACCCGGCATCTCTCCCTCTCGCCTTGGTTCTTCCTAATTTTGTTTCAGGCCAACTTTTAAAAAGATTGAGGCCTCCCTCGAGGTTGAACAGATTTCTAGAGCCTTACTTTTGCTGTGAAAGGTCCTAGTCCCTTGTTCAAGAAACTAAGAAACCTGAGAACCAAGAGAACTGAAATGAAGCCATTTGGCTGAAGGCTGGCTGGAGCCCACATGAGGCTCCCAGCTGCCTTTTGTTTTCTTAGGTTTTGCTGAGAAATGAAAGTGCGTTCTGTGAAGGTGTTTGTGACAGGCTGAGACCCTGTGTGGCCTTTCCAAAGTCCAGAAAGCCTGGGCCCCACAGGGCTTGGATGAGGGGTCCTGGACCTGCAGCCTGCACTTCAGGAGGCCTGAGAGGCCCGGTCAGTCCCAGGAGCTACCAGGCTTGGCCCACAGGTCCTCCGAGGCACAGGGCAGAGGGACGCCCCAGGGACCCATCAGACTCATTGACGACAGAGAAGCTCAGGTGGGTGCCAGGGCCACCGTGGAGGCCTCAGGCTTCCTGCCTCTGAGGACCCGCCCTGTGTGTGTCTGAGCCCCTCAGAGACTGAGGTTTAGTCACAAGAGCCGGTCATTGGAACAGATGCTTTATTATGTTACAAAAACAAAAATCCCCACTGAAACACAGCTAAAAAAATTAACACATTTTCCCAAGATTACATTACCAAAAACAGGTGTTGTGTTGCCGGAGGACATCCATTAATACTGCTTGGAGAAGCACTGTCCTACAGGAAAAGCACAGGTGGGATCTCGTGTTCACCTGAAAGCATGAAAGTGCTTCAACTGGTAACAGAGGAGTGGATGTTTGTGCGTCAGAGACACTGAGTGTTCCAAGCGACAAGTGGCTCTGTGCCCGGATCCTGCCAGCCGGGCCCCTGGGTACAGCGAGGGCCTCCCGCAGCCAGGCTGGTGGGAACGCTGAGGGGAATGCTGCGGGAATGGGGCCGTCGCTGTTTCTCACCAAACCAACTTGGACGGACGTAAGCTGACCTGCCTGGTCGGCTCCTTCTGCCCGGCCTCTCTGAGCAGACTCAGGACCACCACCCGTCCCCCTCAGCTCCAGGGGTGCCAGCGGCCTCCCACCCGCCCCTGCCCTGCTGGGAAAACTGTCCACCTTCAAGATGTATTTGTTGATTTGTTTAGTTTTATGAAACACGTTGCTTAAAGGGTTCTTGCTCCTGGCAGTTCCCATTTTCTCCTGACTGTGGCAAAGTCTCAACTCTGTTTACTCCCACAGCTGCTTCTCCAGCGCAAGGAGGCCGGCGCGGGCTCCCTGGACAGGTGCAGCCAGGCCATCTGGCTGCTCCGTGCTCCCGCCAGCTTCCTTGGACGTCTGGCTGGGCTTCCAGTGACAGCTGCCCCTGAGGCCTCTCCCTGCTCTGTGCCATGCCCTTCGCAGCCCTTCCCAGGAGCACACTACAGGAACTCTTGGGACAGCCCCACTGGACTCGGTGGACAGGGAACGTGCCTAAGAAAGAAATCAACAAGCCCCTGGAATTGAAGCGCATCTTCGCTGGGCTCAGGCACCCCGGGCGTCGGGATGGCTTCCGCAGCTCCTGAAGTGGAGCACAGGGGCAGAGTGGGGGATCCAGTGTGTAGCCTTGGGCAGCAACTGCCCAACCCCAGCCTAGCCCCCCAAGAGATGAGGGTGATGCCTGGGGCATGGGACTCAGCCTTTCTGGCCTCAGTTTCCTCATCTACGAAATGGCAATAAGACGGGGAGCTCAGGTGGCAAGCAGCCGGGGTAGCCGCGCCCTCCTGGGAAAGCCCTCAGCCCGATGCTGCTGCTGACTATGTCCTGGGTGTGGCACCTTTCTAGGGAGACGGAGCCCTAGAAGCTGAGTGGCCAGAGCCTGCCCTTCAGCTGGAAGGAACTGGACAGTCCCGCCCTGGCTGCAGCCAGATCCCATGGGAGTGACAGCCCCATGCCTTCTGCCCCCACAGAGGCGCACCCAGGCAGCTGTGCTGTCACTGGCCCCGGGAGGTGGACAGTGGGGGAGAGGGACGTCTGAGTCTTCGTAGACCAGGCACCTGCAGCAACACCAGCTGCTTTTAAATAAGGGGAGGCTGGCGATGGTGATGCCACTTAGCAAGATGAAGTCCTGATCTGGGGCCCAGCCCGAGGGTGTTGTGTCTAAACTTGCTGTCCCCTGAGGGACTTAACTGCTGCTTCTGGGAGACATTAGCAGGGGAAGCTCCTGCCCGAAGGAGCTGATGCCGCATGTACCCTCGGCAGAGGGTGCAGAGCTTGCCGCGTCAGAAGGGGCCAGGCAGCCTGCACCCCAAGTGATGTCTCAGCTCACGTGAGTGAGGGCTCCCACTGGCCCACCTGCCTGGAATGGAGGGCTCCTGTGGGGGCTCCGGTTCCCTGCCCTAGAGCTGTGCTCCTGGACCGTCCAGCTCTGGCCACCAAGGCTCAGGTGGCTCCTTGTGGATAGAAGTGGCTCCACCAGAGGCCAGTGCAGGCACCGTCTCCCTGGGGCTCACTCACTCCCTGCAGTGCTCCAAGAAGGCCTAGACCCCCCAGCACCTATCTTAGTCTGTCTGCTGACTGCCGCTGCCTCCTACAAAGGAAAGCAACACCCTCTGGACCTTGTGATGATAGGGAAAGTGGCCTCGGGGAGGGAGGAGCTGCTTCCACAGCAGAGTGGTCCTGCGGATTTGCCCTTCCCGGCGTTCCCTCCAGGCTTCCTCCCCACCTGGCCTTCCTGAGGACAAGTCCCCGCCCGCCTAGCTTCTCACTCAGCTTTCTTAGCCCGGCTCGTGGGCACTAGGTTGAACTCAAGGGAATACTGAGAAAGTTAAAAAAAAAAAAAAAAAAAAGCTGACCCACCATGTAGAAAAGGGAATCAATTTATCAAACATTGACAATTTCCAGTCCTCCAGGACAGGCTGTCCCTGTCTGCTAAGGGTCCCGAGGAGAGGCGAGTGTGGCTGGGCGGAGGGCACTGGCTGAGGCGGCCCCAGATGCTGCCCGCGCCCGGGAGGGGTTGCGCCCTCCCCAGTTTTCTCCAGTTTCAGCAACACTGTTGATTGGGGCAGGAGGGGGGCGGTCCTGCAGAATACAGTATGCCGGGGGCAGAGACCTGTCCCAAGTCTGGCAGAGTCCCCAGCCCCCAGCACAGGGGAGACGCAGTCCCTGAAAATACGTGTGTTTCAGACACAGTCACTTGGCTGGTCACTGCTATCCAGAACCAAAAGATGTCGCAAAATACTTTTTGGCAGTCCGTCAGCAAAGGGGATCCTTTCCTTCGGAAGGACCTCCCTCGACAGAGTCCCTAGGATGAGGCCTGTGGACGGAGCCGACACTGCGGGTCCCACCCATGCCTGCCATGGAGCCCACTGGCAGCGGCAGGCCTGAGAGAGTGGGTCGGTCCCTGCCCCGTAAGCCCAGCGCTAGGGCAGCTCCAGAAGGTTCCACAGGCGACTCAGGCCATCCCGAGCAGTGGCTTCGGGGCGGGGCCTCGCCGGGGGCCGGGGAAGCGCCTGGGGATGGCCGGACCTCGCCTTTTGTGCGCACAGCCAAGGCCCTGCCTCCTGAGGCCGTTTTGGAGGCGCGGGAAGGAGCGGGGCGGCGGCTCGGGTCTCCGCGGCAGCGCAGGCTGCGGGTTTGGCCGGGCCGGGGCGCTCAGTGGATCTCGGCCTCCGCGAACTCCTCCTTGATGGGCTGCTTGCGGGCCTTGCAGTCGGGCAGGTCGAAGCCGAAGTCCGCCCACTCGTCGGGGCCGCCGGGGCCGCCGCGGTTGGGGATGGTGATGGTGTGGCGCACGCGGAAGTGCACGGCCTCCATGACCCGCTGGCGCTGCAGCTCCCCGGAGCTGCCGATGGAGATGGTGGCCGCGTTGCTGGAGCGGAGCAGCTGCTGGGCAGCGCCATAGTCGTGTCCCTGCTTCAGGTCCTGCAGGCCCCGCCAGATGGTCATGCGGTACTGCTCCGGGATCTTCAGGGCCCCCAGGTCCTGCGAGAGGCCGGCGCGTTAGGGGCAGGGGGCAGCGGCGGCAGGGAGAGCAGGGAGGGGGCGGCCGCCCTGGGCCTGGTGGTCCGGCCACACCACACCCTGGCCCGCACACCCCCAACCAGAGTGGGCAGGAGAGGGGACATGGTGGAGGGAGAGAGGCCACCAAGGCCACTCCTGGCCTGTGCAGGGCCTGGGCTCTGACCTCAGGGCTTTAGACATGGAGCCCCTGGGCATCCTCTTGGCCCTGGGGGATGATGACCTGCCTCCCAGCCTCTGGCCAGAGCCCTCTGTGGTCTCCATGTCCCTGACCCCCAGCTCGTCCCTGAGCTCCCAACACCCTCTGGGCACCACAGCAAGCACGCACATCACGCAGGGGAGGCAAGGGTTGACACGTAATGTGGAGCTGGCTCAGCGTGGGTCACTGGGGACAGGGTGCGGGAGGAGTTTGTGGATACAGATGCAGCCAGCCCCTGCATGGACAGTTAGGCTGAGGAGCTGGCCCCAGCTCACACTGACAAACCCTCGTCTCTGTCTGCAGCCCCAGGCTGGGATGGTCTGGGACGGGCCTTGGACCTAGGCCGCGCCACCAGCTGGGGGTGGGTTCCCAGCAGAGGGCTTATTCTTCCTTCGCCGACAGTGCCCTGTGGCTCCTACGGTCCTAGGCTCCAAGCAAGCCTTTGTATACCACTAGTCTCATTTAACCCAAAAGCAAGCCGTGGCTTTGGGATCAGCTGTCATAGGTGCCAAGAGCTGTGTAGCCTCGGGCAGCCGCTTGCCTTCCCTGGGTCCCCCTTCCTGTGTAAATGACGCTGAACTAGACTTTCTCTCTCCGGCCCTTACATTCCTTTGTTCTTTGCATCTTGAAAACAGCCCATCCCCTAAAATCAAAGGCACGCTGGCTGCTGGGAGTCTGAAAAGGCCGGAACAACCACTTCAGCATCGGAGGCCTGGGTGCGTGTCCCACCCGCCAGCCGTGCGCCTGGCTGCACCTGCCTGAGCTCGGAGAGTCAAGTCCTCGCATCTGCTTACCAGTGGGAAAGGGTTTCCAAGTTTCCCAGCCACGAGAGCCAGGAAGAGAAAGCTCTTTGCCCTCCAGACAGGCTCCCCTCCAGCCACTGCCTGTGCGGGGCTGGGCCCCCCTGGGTGCTTACCTCCATGGTCAGGTTCTGCAGGTGATAAATGCTTTGCAGTCCTTGGGAGGTGAAATACTCGATGCAGTTTGGACACCCCAATCCTGTTAAAAAACTGCAGGGAGAATTTGAGAAAGGAAGCAGCATCAGCTTCCCAGCACGGGGCTGTGCGAGCTCCCTCTCTGGGAGTGGCCTGGCTGGGGCAGAGACTGCCACTGTCTCTGAAGGGTGGCACCAGCCCACTGGTGGCCACGGTTGCCTCGGGGAGGGGACGTGCTCAGCGGCGGCGGGGGGTGGGGGTGTCAGCGGAGGACCCCGGCTTTTTTTGCTTTTCCTCTAAGTGGCCCGTGGCCCCGGTGTCTGCTGGACGCTCCTGGCCTGGCTCCCCCGCCTGCCTGTCTGATCTGGGGTTTCGAGTGGTGAGTCCACAGGGTGGGCGGGGCAGCCGACACGGGGGGAAGGACAGAGGTGAGTGGGCAGGGTGACAGCGCACACCCGGGGCCCTCGGCAGCCCACGCACCTGACGAGGCTGGGGTCGGCGTGGTAGGGGGGTGGCGGAGTGCAGTGGGGCCCTGAGACCATGGCCTGGGCACCATGGCCGCTGCTCATCTCACCGTTGGTCGGTGCGGTGTGGCTGTGACTGTTGAGCATCCCGGGGCCTGGGTGAGAGGCAGAGGGGCATCAGGGCAGCCGGGCCAGGCGCCCAGGTGCAGGCTCCACCCAGGCTCCGGACACCTTAGACACCAGGGAGCCACCCCAAGGCCTGGCAATGTGATCCATCACCCCAGCCTGCTGGAGGCCTGAGGAGGGACTGACCGCTGGGGCCTGGTCTCCTCGTCCTGCCTAGTAGGGACAGGGGTGACCGTGCGCATGAGGCGCTGGGTCCTAACAACAATCGCAGCTGGCACTGGAGTGCTGGCCACACCCCAGGGCCTCAGGACACACCTGGGGGTGCTTGCTCTCAGCACTGGGAATGTGCCTGGCCCTGCCCACGTGAGTACCTTCCAGGGGAAGGGGCTCAACCCTATCCTGGGGAGCCCCCGGCTGGCTTGTGCTGGGGCCCCTGATGAGCTATTGCACCATTTAATCCTCACAAGGAGTGAGCCTTCTGTGGTACTTCTGTGGCCATTTACTGATGGGGAAACCAAGGCTGTATAATGTTAAGAACCTTCCCCAAGCTCCCCGCCAAGAGGCAGTGCAGGCGTGTGGATTCCACGCCCCGCTCCGCCTCCCACAGCCAGGAGTGGGCACAGCGGGCTGTCTGTCGCTGT
The DNA here is from genome assembly GCA_004027835.1 of Alouatta palliata. Taxonomy (NCBI): domain Eukaryota; kingdom Metazoa; phylum Chordata; class Mammalia; order Primates; family Atelidae; genus Alouatta; species Alouatta palliata. The sequence goes on along the minus strand of PVKV010026301.1, from coordinate 4,286 downwards.
GCCTCCCGCCCACAGGGTGGAGCCACTGGAGGGAGCCGGCCACAGAGAGATCTGCAACTGGTCCCGAGCTGGGTGGAATGCCCTGAGCCAGGCCCTCCCATTGGGCCTCCCCCCGCTGCCTGTGGGCCCTCACCGCCCGAGGGACTCACCCACAGGCCCCAGGTTGGGTGCCGCGGCCGAGCTGTGCGGGGGAGGCTGGCCCACCAGCTGGTTGACGGAGGGCAGCTTGTTCATGCCCCCATGCACCTTGTTCACGGGTGACAGGACCGGCCCATAGGACGGGGGCTGCAGATGGCTCCTGCTCAGAAGCAATGGCTGGCATGGGTAGGAAGCAAGGCATCCTCGTGCCCGCCAGCCACCCACGTCCGTGATGCCCCCATGTTGCCGATGCGTGGAGGCTGTGATGTCAGAGTGGCTTCATCCTCCCCAGCCTCCCAGTGCCCGACCATGGCCATGCATGGCCACTGGGCCTGCTCCTGAGAAGGGCACTGGCCATGGCGGGGCTGAGGGACGGGGATGAGCTGCGACCCTGGAATCAGCCTCTGGTCTTGGTGGGTCCTGGTCACTGTGTCCACCCCTCCTAGTCTTTCCACTCAGCAGACATTTACAGGGCCCCTCAGTGGCAGAGGCATAGCAAAGGCTGTGACCCAGGGTCCCAGGGCAGCTCCAAGTCCCAGAAGGCTTCCTGGAGGAGGACATGTGAGGTGCGCCCCCTGAGCTCTGAGTCCTGCTGCCTGTCTCTGGCAGATGATGCCTTCTGGAGGGGTTTCTGGTCCTCCTGGCCGTCTCCTGTGGGGTTGCGCCATGCCCTCCTTCCCCAGCCCCACTCACGGCCTCTGGAGGAGCTGCTGCTGCTGCCGATAGGAGTCCACCAGCGGCTGGGGCACCAGCTCCATCAGCTCCAGGCTCTCCTTCAGCTTCATCAGGATCTCGAAGTTCTCACGGCCTCGCACCTGAGCACAGAGGAGCCGATGCTCTGCGCAGGTACCCCAGACCCCCGTGGGAGGGGGGCGGACACAGCCTCAGGAGGATTGGGGCTTGGCAAAGCATCTGTCCTTTCTAGGGGTTCCCCGGCACCCCAGAGGCTCAGGATCCCCTGACCTTCTTTCCTCTTCCCGAGAAGCAGGTCTAACCAGAGCTCCTGACTTGGCTGGCAGTCTCCTGTCCCCAAGAACCATGCCTGCTCCTTTTGGCCCCCAAGCCCTGCTCCCTCTTCCTCCATCATCAACAGATACTGTTTTTTTTTTTTTTTTTAACAAGTGGCTCTTTTTTTCTTTTCTTTCTTTCTTTTTATTTCCTTTTTGAGACAGGGTCTTGCTCTGTTGCCCAGGCTAGAGTGCAGTGGCGCCATCATAGCTCACTGCAGCCTTGGACTCCTGGGCTCAGGTGATCCTCCTGCCTCAGCCTTCTGAGTAGCTGGGACTCCAGGTGCACACCATCTTGTCCAGCTAATTTCTGTAGAGATGGAATCTCACTGTCTTTCCCACTTTGGTCTCCAACTCCTGGGCTCAAATGATCCTCCTGCCTTGGCATCCCAAAATGCTAGGATTACAGGCATGACCACTGCCCTCAACTGGGGTTGCCTCTGCAGCTCAAAAAACTGAAAGTTCACATCATGAAGTTGAATTCCACTGAAGCCTGTACCGATTTGATTCACCTGTTGGAGGCCACATGTGAGAGGCACACTCACTGGGGCCACGGCCACGGCTCTTGGCCAATGTTAGGGTCCTGGACTCTTGCTGATTGTCTACCCTGGTGGGACTGTGTACCACCCACCTGCGCTGTGTACACAAGGCTTCACTGTCAACTGCATGACACTGGGTTTTTGTGACTGAGGGGACTCTCAGGGACGCACTGCAGTCGGGCCCTGCTGATTTGTCTCTTGCAAGCAGGTTCTGCCCTCTTAACCCTCCCAAGCAGGGCTGGGCCCCTCCCACCCCTTCTGCCCCCTCCGCATGGAGGGCTCCAGGGCTCTTCCCCATGGCCCAGCCTGGGCTCAGCAGATGACAGGCGAGGCAGGTCTCCCGACTGTACAGGAGCACATGCTCACATGCAGGAGCATATATGTGCAGAAGCACTCACTCACAGAAGCACACACTCATGCGTAGGAGCACTCACGTGCAGGAGCACTCACACGCAGGAGCACTCACGCGCAGGAGCACTCACTCAGGAGCACTCACACGCAGGAGCACACATGCAGGAGCACTCACACGCAGGAGCACTCACGCAGGAGCACTCACGCACAGAAGCACTCACAGGAGCACTCACTCGCAGAACACACTCACACGGAGCATTCATGGGCAGGAGCACTCACGCAGGAGCACTCACGTGCAGAAGCACACATGTGTAGGAGCACTCGGGCAGGAGCACTCACACACAGGAGCACTTGCGCAGGAGCACTCACGTGCAGGAGCACACGTGCAGAAGCACTCACACGTGCAGGAGCACTCACACGCAGGAGCACTCATGCCCAGGAACACACATGCACAGGAGCACTCACACAGAGCAGCACACACTGATGCACAGGAGCATTCACATGCAGGAGCACACACACATGCAGGAGCACACACACATGCAGGAGCACACACACATGCAGGAGCACACACACACGCAGGAGCACACACACGCAGGAGCACACATGCACAGGAGCACACTCACGTGCAGGAGTGCACACTCACATGCAGGAACACACACTCACGTGCAGGGGCATACACTCGTGCAGGCGCACACATACATGCAGGAGCACACATGCACAGGAGTGCACACGTGCAGGAGTGCACACTCACGTGCAGGAGCACACGCGCAGGAGCACACACGTGCAGGAGCACACATGTGCAGGAGCCCACACTCATGCAGGAGCACACACGCACAGGAGCACACACACAGGGGCACACTCACATGCAGGAGCACACACTCATGCACAGGAGCGCACACTCAAACGCGCAGGAGCTCACACACATGCAGGAGCGCACACTCACGTGCAGGTAGTACGTGTCCTCGTCTCCGTGCCGCCGTTTCTTCACGCTGGCACCCAGGGCGGGGACGGTAGGGGGGCTCTGCTTGAAGGCTGGAAGGCCAGGCGGGGGACGGGGTGAGCAGGCAGGACCAGAGGGCAAGGCCTCCCTCCGGGAGGAGGGAGACCTGCCCCACCCTTGGGGCCAATCGACCCTCCAGGTGGTTGCAGCTGGGGGACAGGTCTGCTGGTGAACAATCCACAGAGATGGGCAAACCTGGGGTGCTACCAGGCCTCTGAGGTGCCCTCGGCCCTTGGCCCAGGATGACAGACTTCTTTGGGGGCTGCTCTCAGGCTCCATCAGGGAGGCGTCTGGGCCTGCGGGGCCTTTCAGGGGCTGGCCTTGTCCCCGGGATGCTGGCTTGCACTGTGTCCTGCCAGCATGTCCCCTTCCCCTCCCCACACGCATCCGGTTCCACCCAGCCCGCCCGGCCTGGCCGCTCACCGCGCTTGCTGGCAGCCCCATTCTTGGCAGTGCTCTCGTTCAGGGCCTGCTGCTCCCGGTAGTGATCCTCATCGGCTTTCCGGTCACGGCCAGGACAGGCACAGATGCGGCCCTCAAAGGACCGGCGGCCCAGCACCTGCCCACTGTTGGGTGGGCACAGCCAGAACCATGAGCTCAACCCTGCCCACCCTCAACCTGCCCACCCTCTTCACCCACCTTGGACCCTGCAGGACCAGCCTTGAGAGCCCTCAGAGTCACTGCAGAGCACCCAGTACCAGCAGTAGGTGTTTCCGCCAGAGACTCAAAGCTGCGAGGCTGCCCTGAGACCTTGCCTGAGACAGCCGCCTCCCTGGGGAGGCCCAGCTCCTGCCAAGGCAGCCCCTGCAGGCCAGGGGGTGGTCCCTCCCTCCAGCTGCAAAGCCTGAAGCCTCTTTCCCCAGCTGGCCTTGGCCTGCACATCTCCATGGCAGCTCCCGCTCTCCTCCAGCAGCGCCTGCCCAGCCCTGTCCCTCCTCCACTGCGTGTGCCCAGGACTCACTCCCGTGTCTCCAGGGTGATGATGATGAGGATGGGCCGCCGGTTCATGCCCCCCACACAGCTGCTGTTACACATGAAGTTGTACAGGATGGTCGTGAATTCTGTCCCCACCTGCACACCGGGGAGCAGGGAGAGGGGCTGGCATCAGCACGTAGAACCGGTCCACGCAGGTGGCAGCCCCCAGCTCCACGTTTGGCCCTGGCTCCAGGTAGCCAGGGGGATGACCTGCTCTATGATTTTTTGCTATCTGTCCATCTGTCTACTTATCCATCCATCCACCCACCCATCCCA
>PVKV010026300.1:0-28234 GCA_004027835.1 Alouatta palliata | reverse complement strand
CCTGTCCATCTCACTGCCACTGGACTGTATGTAAGGGGGTTCCCCTGTCCATCTCACTGCCACTGGACTGTATGTAAGGGGGTTCCCCTGTCCATCTCACTGCCACTGGACTGTATGTAAGGGGGTTCCCCTGTCCATCTCACTGCCACTGGACTGTATGTAAGGGGGTTCTCCTGTCCATCTCACTGCCACTGGACTGTATGTAAGAGGGGCATCCTTTCTATCTGACTGCTACTGGACTGTATGTAAAGGGTTTTCTCGGTCCATCTCACTGCCACTGGCCTGTATGTAAAGAGGTACTTCTCTCCATCTCACTGCCACTGGACTGCATGTAAGGGGCTTCTCCTGTCCATCTTGCTGCCACTGGACTGTATGTAATGGGTTCTCCTCTCCATGTTACTGCCACTGGACTGTATGTAATGGGTTCTCCTCTCCATGTTACTGCCACTGGACTGTATGTAAGGGGCTTCTCCTGTCCATCTTCCTGCCACTGGCCTGTCTCCCTGTATTTAAGCCCCCACAGTCCCATCTCATTTTCTGCCTCCGGTCTGTCTGCAGTCTCTGAAACCTGGTTCCATCCCCACTGCAGTGGCTCATAGTCGCTCACATCTCCCCAGGAGTTTTGCAGAGCTAGCTTTAATACGACTGGTCCCATTAACTCTCATTTTGAAAATGAGCTGAGTCCCCAACAGGGAAGGTAATTGGCTCAAGGTCACACACTGGATTAGTCCAGGACTTGAACTGAGACTTCCTTACCCTTTGCTGCCACATCTAGATCCACAGTTAGAGAAGTTTGAAGGGTGACTGGAGACTGGGAAGTGAATGACCCAACAGTGGATGCCTCCTGTTAGCCAGGCTGCCCTTCTTCAAAGCCTCACAACTGTCCACTCCATCTGTAGCCTTGAAAGAAAAATCACAAATAAGACTTCTCCCTGAACTGGCCTCTTTCCTGCCCAGTATTTGTGTCCTTCTGGCTTAATTTGAGTTTGGGAGTCAGAGACCTAGTGACTACCACTGTCGTGCAGAGCTCCTTTGCTGCGTAATAAATGCTATTAAACCGTAATCTGCAATCCCATCAATCGCTGCTGCCTGAACCAAAACGCAAGGGCAAAGATTACTTTGGTCTGAATTGGGTCTGAAAAGGCTGAAAGAACAGGCTTTGAGTGTGCCGTGGAAATGCCAGTTGAATATTAATTATAGGGGCACCGCTGGCCTGCCGAGGGTGACGTGGTTTAGCAATGAGAGCTGGAGAGGGTTGATCAAGTGTGGACAACATGCTTGTCCACGTGGAAGCTGAGAGTGTGGCTTCAAATAGAATCAAGGGGGCCTCAGGGTTGCTTTCTGCAGCTCTCCTGGTGTTCAGAGAGGACTTTCTGGTCTTCTAATTTGCTCTTCTTATTTACTGCTCAGAATCACCAGGAAGACTCAGCCAGGAGCTATCTTAGGGGCATGTTTTAATTAGTGGCCTGGGGATTCAGTATGGAGAGGCAAGATAGATGAGGGTTCCAGACCCTCTTTGCCCCACTAATAATTTTCCACATTCCAGGACTGGGATGCTCATGTCTCCAGTGATCCAGAAGCATAATTACAGTAAGTCTGCTTTGCGCAGTGGGTGCTTGCACAGAAACAAATGAAGCATTAATGGGATGGGGGCGGGGACGGGGAAAGAAATTTGCTTATGGTCCTAGTTAGCCATAGGCAAGGGATGATTTCTGTCTATCTCAACCCGTGGCAAACTTTTAAATTATGTATACTGAATAATTTCCCGCAGATCTAACTGCCCAATAGATTGTGTGACTAATTGTTTCTTTCCACTTAAAACGGGAACCTCCTGGTAGGCTGTATGTTCTGGTGCAATTATGTCGGCCCCAGGCCAGGACCAGGCCATTTTAGCCACCTGAGGAGTGTGCCAATTGTCCTGAAGTATGCTGCCTGGTGTGTGTCTCATTGCTGTAGTGATTTTAATGGGAGCTTCTAATTAAAAATGAGAGAGTCAGGGCTGGGTGCATTCTTCCGGCATCAGAGGCTCAGGCAGGGCCCCTTCCAGCACACCAGTGTGAGCCGGCCCATGATGGGAGCCAGCTGGGGCAGAAATTAACGGGCCTCTGGTTTGGTTTGTCTACCAGGCATGGCTCCGGCTGTTAGAGCTGTAATTAGAGCTGCGCCAATGTCAACGAGTCTTCCCGGGTGGCAATCCTTCTATCTGCTCTGTCAGTGTTTGTAGACTGTGTGCCTGTGTGGAAGCTGGGAGCAAAGGAGCTGGGAAGTTTAAGCAACTGCCTGGGCCGTGCCTCATAGACCGGAACCACTGATTTTCCTAGAAGTTTGACCATTGGATTATCTTCTGGTCTTTGCTTATGGGGAAAAGAAGGGAAGGCCAAGATAGAGACCAGCTGGTATGGGGAAAGGCGGGGGCGCGGGCGCTAGGGAAAGTTCTCTCGACATCTCTGCCTTCTGGTTTTGTGGTCAGGACTAGATGAGAGAACATTTTTATGAGCTAGTCCACTACCGTCATTGGCCAAGGCCTGGTTCTAGCCTTGGGAAGACCTACAGTTGAATCATTCGTGACCTGTGACTTCAGGCTCTGACATTCTAGCAGGAATGACTAAAAAACCCAAAATAGACATGAGTAACTGGAAGCGTGTCTATATTAAGTTCCGTAGTGATATACAAAGAACTTTGGAAGTTCAGTGAGTAGGGATAGCTTTACGGAGAAAACGGTCTTTAGAGGTCTGAATTTGAGATTTGGGCTTTGAGCAGGCATTCTAGGGAAAGAATGGCTAGAGCAAAAGCACAGAGTTTGCAAAGTATAAAGTGTGATCAGAATGCCAACGGTGTGTAAGGGTCCTTGCAAGGTTCCCATGAGCATGGGCTCTGGGCTTGGTGAGGCAGGTCAAAGTCAGGTGATGGTGGCCGAGGGAGCACCTGGTTCAGGAATTCAGGCATGAATAGAATTCATGACTTCGAACTTATTTACTTTGAGAGTTATCTTAATATCTTTCAGATTCCTTTCCTACCACCTACTTACCCTGTCTGCCTCTCCCGTCCACAATGTATATTTGTGATTTGCTAATACTTAGCCAGTCAGCAGGTTTTCAGTTGACTTACTGGTGGCTTTAATTATCCTTTCCAAGAGCTAGATCAGTCTGGCTTCTAACACATCTACTTAAAAAAAATTTTATTTTATTTTATTTTTGGTTCTGGGGTACATGTGCAGAACATGCAGGATTGTTGCATAGATACAAACATGGCAATGTGGTTTACTGCCTCCATCTCCCTATCACCTACACTCGATGTTTCTCCCTATGTTATTCCTCCCCACCTCCCTATACCCCACTGTCCCTCCCCTAGCCCCCACCAACAGACCCCAGTGTGTGATGCTCCCTTCCCTGTGTCCATGTGTTCTCATTGTTCAATACCTGCCTATGAGTGAGAACATTGGTGTTTGATTTTCTGTTGTTGTGTCAGTTTGCTGAGAAGGATGGTTTCCAGATTCATCCATGTCCCTACAAAGGACACGAACTCATCATTTTTTATGTCTCCATAGTATTCCATGGTGTATATGTGCCACATTTTCCTTGTCCAGTCTCTTATCAATGGGCATTTGGGTTGGTTCCAGGTCTTTGCTATTGTAAACAGTGCCACAATGAACATATGTGTGCATGTGTCTTTATAATAGAATGATTTATAATCCTTTGGATATATACCCAGTAATGGGATTGCTGGGTCAAATGGAATTTCTATTTCTGGGTCCTTGAGGAATCGCCACACTGTCTTCCACAATGGTTGAACTAATTTACACTCCCACCAACAGTGTAAGAGTGTTCCTATTTCTCCACATCCTCTCCAGCATCTGTTGTCTCCAGATTTTTAAATGATCGCTATTCTAACTGGCATGAAATGGTATCTCAATGTGGTTTTGATTTGCATTTCTCTAATGCCCAGTGATGATCAGCATTTTTTCATATGTTTGTTGGCCTCATATATGCCTTCTTTTGAAAAGTGTCTGTTCATGTCTTTGCCCACTTTTGAATGGGTTTGTATTTTTTCTTGTAAATCTGTTTTAGTTCTTTGTAGATTCTGGATATTAGCCCTTTGTAGATGGGTAGATGGCAAAATTTTTTTCCCATTCTGTTGGTTGCTGGTTCACTCTAATGATTGTTTCTTTTGCTGTACAGAAGCTCTGGAGTTTAATTAGATCCCATTTGTCTATTTTGGCTTTTGTTGCAAATGCTTTTTTTGTTTAGGTCATGAAGTCCTTGCCTATGCCTATGTCCTGAATGGTTTTCCTAGATTTTCTTCTAGGATTTTTATAGTAATAGGTCTTATGCTTAAGTCTTTAATCCATCTGGAGTTAATTTTAGAGTATGGTGTCAGGAAGGGATCCAGTTTCTGCTTTCTGCACATGGCTAGCCAGTTTTCCCAACACCATTTATTAAACAGGGACTCCTTTCCTCATTGCTTGTTTTTGTCAGGTTTGTCAAAGATCGGATGGTTGTAGATGTGTGGTGTTGCCTTGGAGGTCTCTGTTCTATTCCATTGGTCTATATTTCTGTTTTGGTACCAGTACCATGCTGTTTTGATTACTGTAGCCTTGTAGTATAGTTTGAAGTCAGGTAGGGTGATGCCTCCAGCTTTGTTCTTTTTGCTTAGAATTGACTTGGCTATGCGGGCTCTCTTTTGGTTCCATGTGAAGTTTAAGATGGTTTTTTTTCCAGTTCTGTGAAGAGGGTCATAGGTAGCTTGATGGGGATAGCATTGAATCTATAAATTACTTTGGGCAGTATGGCCATTTTCACAATATTGATTCTTCCTAACTATGAGCATGGAATGTTTCCCATCTGTTTGTGTCCTCTTTTATTTCCTTGAGCAGTGGTTCATAGTTCTCCTTGAAGAGGTCCTTTACATCCTTTCTTAGTTATAAAAATTCCTAGGTATTTTATTCTCTTTGTAACAATTGTGAATGGGAGTTTGCTCATGATTTGGCTCTCTTTTAGTCTGTTATTGGTGTATAGGAATGCTTGTGATTTCTGCACATTGATTTTGTATCCTGAGACTTTGCTGAAGTTGCTTATCAGTTTCAGGAGATTTTGGGCTGAGACGATGGGGTCTTCTAAGTATACAATCATGTCGTCTGCAAATAGAGACAATTTGACTTCCTCCTTTCCTAACTGGATACCCTATTTTCTTTTTCTTGCCTGATTGCTCTGGCTAGAACTTCCAATACTATATTGAATAGGAGTGGTGAGAGAGGGCTTGTCTAGTGCCAGATTTCAAAGGGAATGCTTCCAGTTTTTGCCCATTGAGTATGATATTGGCTGTGGGTTTGTCATAAATATCTTTTATTTTGAGATGTTTAATCAATACCTAGTTTATTAAGAGTTTTTAACATAAAGTGCTGTTGAATTTTGTCGAAGGCCTTCTCTGCATCTATTGAGATAATCATGTGGTTTTTGTCTTTGGTTCTGTTTATGTGGTGGATTATGTTTATAGACTTGAGTATGTTGAACCAGACTTGCATCCCTGGGCTGAAGCCTACTTGATTGTGATGGATAAGCTTTTTAATGTGCTGTTGTAATCAGTTTGCCAGTATTTTATTGAAGATTTTTTCATCTATGTTCATCATGGATATTGGCCTGAAGTTTTCTTTTCTTGCTAAGTCTCTGCCGGGTTTTGGTATCAGGATGATGTTGGTCTCATAAAATGATTTGGGAAGGATTCCCTATTTTTGGATTGTTTGGAATACTTTCAGAAGGAGTGGTACCAGCTCCTCTTTGTATGTCTGGCAGAATTCAGCTGTGAACCCATCTGGACCTGGGCTTTTTTTAGTTGGTAGGCTATTAATTGCTGCCTCAACTTCAGCCCTTCTTATTGGTCTATTCAGGGTTTTGACATCTTCCTGGTTTAGGCTTGGGAGGGTGCAAGTGTCTAGGAATTTATTCATTTCTTCCAGGTTTACTGGTTTATGTGCATAGAGTTGTTCTAGGTAATCTCTGATGGTAGTTTGTATTTTTGTGGAATTGGTGGAGATATCCCTTTTAGCATTTTTTATTGCATCTATTTGATTCTTCTCTCTTCTTTTTTATTAATCTGGCTAGTAGTCTATTTTGTTGATCTTTTCAAAAAACCAGCTCCTGGATTTACTGATTTTTTGGAAGGGTTTTTTTGTGTGTCTGTCTCCTTCAGTTCTGCTCTGATCTCAGTTATTTCTTGTCTTCTGCTAGCTTTTGAGTTTTTTTGATCTTGCTCCTCTAGGTCTTTCAATTTTGATGATAGGGTGTTGATTTTATATATCTCCTTGCTTCTCATGTGGGCATTTATTGCTATAAATATTCTTCTAGACACTGCTTTAAATGTGTTCCAGAGATTCGGGTACATTGTGTTTTTGTTCTCATTGGTTTTGAAGAACATCTTTATTTCTGCCTTCATTTCATTGTTTATCCAGTCAACATTTAAGGGCCAGTTGTTCAGTTTCCATGAAGTTGTGCAGTTCTGAGTTAGTTTCTTAATCCTGAGTTCTAATTTGATTGGACTGTGGTATGAGAGACTGTTATGATTTCCATTCTTTTACATTTGCTGAGGAGTGATTTACTTCCAATTATGTGGTCTATTTTGGAGTAGGTGCAATGCAGTGCTGAGAAGAATGTATATTCTGTGGATTTGGGGTGGAGAGTTCTGTAAATGTCTGTTAGGTCTGCTTGGTCCAGATCTGAGTTCAAGTCCTGGATATGCTTGTTAATTTTCTGTCTTGATGATCTATCTAATATTGACAGTGGAGTGTTAAAATCTCCCACTATTATTGCATGGGAGTCTAAGTCTCTTTGTAGGTTGTTAAGAACTTGCTTTATGTATCTGGGTGCTCCTGTGTTGGGTGCGTATATATTTAGGATCATTAGCTCTTCTTGTTGCATTGATCCTTTTACCATTATGTAATGCCCTTCTTTGTCTCTTTTGATCTTTGTTGGTTTAAAGTCCATTTTATCAGAGATTAGGATTGCAACTCCTGATTTTTTTTGCTCTCCATTTGCTTGGTAAATCTTCCTCCATTCCTTTATTTTCAGCCTATGTATGTCCTTGCATGTGAGATGGGTTTCCTGGATACAGCACACCGATGGTTTTTGACTTTTTATCCAACTTGCCAGTCTATGTCTTTTGATTGGGGCATTTAGCCCATTTACATTTAAGGTTAATATTGTTATGTGTGAATTTGATCCTGCCATTTTGATGCTAGCTGGTTGTTTTGCCTGTTTGTTGAGGCAGTTTCGTCATTGTATTGATGCTTTTTACCATTTGGTACATTTTTGGAGTGGCTGGTACTGGTTGTTCCTTTCTATGTTTACTGCTTCTTTCAGGAGATCTTGTAAGGCAGTTCTGGTAGTGACAAAATCTCTCAGCAATTGCTTGTTCCCAAAGGATTTCATTTCTCCTTCACTTATGAAGCTTAGTGTGGCTGGATATGAAATTCTAGGTTAAAAGTTCTTTTCTTTAAGGATGTTGAATATTGACCCCCACTCTCTTCTCACTTGTAGGTTTTCGCTGAGAGATCTGCTGTGAGTCAGATGGGCTTCCCTTTGTGGGTAACCCAATGCTTCTCTCTGGCTGCCCTTAGCACTTTTTCCTTCATTTCAACCCTGGTGAATCCGATGATTATATGCCTTGGGGTTACTCTTCTTGAGGAATATCTTTGTAGTGGTCTCTGTATTTCTTGGGCTTGAATATTGGCCTGCCTTGCTAGGTTGGGGAAGTTCTCCTGGATAATATCCTGAAGAGTGTTTTCTAGCTTGGATTCATTTTCTCTGTCACATTCAGGTACACCTATTAAACGTAGATTAGGTCTTTTCACATAATCCCATATTTCTTGGAGGCTTTGTTCATTTCTCTTTACTCTTTTTTCTCTAATCTTGCCTTCTCATTTTATTTCATTGAGTTGATCTTCAATCTCTGATATCCTTTCTTCTGCTTGGTTGATTCAGCTATGAGACTTGTGTATGCTTTGTGAAGTTCTAGTGTTGTGTTTTTCAGCTCTATCTATTTATTTATATTCTTCTCTAATCTGTTTATTCTCATTAGCATTTTGTCAAACCTTTTTTCAAGGTTCTTAGTTTCTTTGCATTGGGTTAGAACATGTTCTTTTAGCTCAGAGAAGTTTGTTATTACTCACCTTCTGAAGCCTGTTTCTGTCCATTCATCAGACTCATTCTCCATCCAGCTTTGTTCCCTTGCTGGTGAGGAGTTGTGATCCCTTGGAGGAGGAGAGGCATTCTGGTTTTGGGTGTTTTCATCTTTTTTGTGCTGGTTTCATCTTTGTGGATTTATCTACCTGTGGTCTTTGTAGTTGATGACTTTCGGATGGGGTCTCTGAGTGGTTGTCCTTTTTGTTGATGATGAAGTTATTTCTTTCTGTTTTTTAGTTTTCCTTCTAACAGTCAGGCCCCTCTGCTGTAGGACTGTTGGAGGTCCACTCCAGACCCTGCTAGCCTGGGGATCACCTGTGGTGGCTGCAGAACACTAGGGGTTGCTGCCAGTTTCTTCTTCTGTTATCTTTGTCCCAGAAGGATACCCGCCAGATGTCAGCCTGAGCTCTCCTTTATGAGGTGTCTCTTTGGATATACGGGGGTGGGAAGCTTCTTGAGGAGACAGTCTATCCCTTATGGGAGCTCAAGTGCTGAGCTGTGAGCTCCATTGTTCTGTTCAGAGCTGCTGGGCAGGTATGTTTAAGTCTGCTGCAGCAGAACTCATAACCACCTTTTTTTCTGAGGTGCTCTGTCCTGGGATTGTAGGGCTTTATTTATAAGTTCCTGACATGCTGCTGCCTTTTTTCCAGAGATGCCCTGCCCAGCGAGGAGGTGGCCTAGTCACACTCTGCCAGCAGAGGTGTTGCTGAGCTTCCATGGGCTCTGCCCAGCTGCTGTGTGAACTTCCTTGAGGTTTTGTTTATAGAGGTATAGTTAGAAGTGCCTTGGTAATGGTGGTCTGCCTCAGTAATGGTGGACTGCCTCTGTAATGGCAGACTGCCTCTGTAATGGTAGATGCCCTTCCCCCAACAGAGCTGGACCTTCCCCCTACAGAGCTGAACCTTCTTGGATCCAGCTGTGCTTGCTGCGAAACTCTTAATCCAGAGCGTTTCAGATTGCTGGTCTTTGTGGGGGTGGGACCCATTGAGCCAGATCATCTGGCTCCCTGTTTCAGCCCCATTTTTTGTCAGTTGAATGCGTGGCTCTGTCTCCCAGGTATTCCAGGCACCAGTTGAAATGGCCACCCAGATTTGTGTGAGTTTTGTGTGGAGACTCGCTATGCCGGCTGAAACAGCCATGCTGGAAACTTGTGGCACTTTTCAGCCAGGGAATCTCCTGGTCTGTGGGCAGTAATAACTCGTTTGGAAATGTTGTGTTCACTTACCCTCTGCCTTGTTCTCATTGGGGACTGCACTCCAGAGCTGTTCCTATTTGGCCATCTTGGATCCGCCCAAAAAGAGTCTAAAGAAAAGATTCCTTATTGAGAGATTCAGTGAAAGCTTCAAGGGCATTTAGGTGTAAACTGAGTATGAGAACCATTATTTCAGAAAAATTTGGAACCCTGAGAAGTCCTCTAGGCTAAACCCCTTATTTTACAGGAGGAGCAGGAGAGGAGAAGTGTCTCACAAGAAATTTGCAGATCTGGGATCCAAGATCTCTTGACTCTAAGTTTAGCCAGAGCTTTTTTTACTATGCTGCAGAAGAAGGGTTGCCTAGTGGGTGATATTTTGGACCCCGAAGTTGGATGACTTGAACTTGAACCTTGGCTCTCAGCCACATACTTGTCTGTTGACTCTGGAAAAGGTATCAGGCCTCAGGCTGCCCATCTATAAAATGGAACAAGGAAGCCAAATAGAAAAACACATTAGCATTTGCAGGGAACAGGGAAAGAAAGTATATTCCCTGTTTGTGCTGTTGTATCAGCAGCAGTCTTATGTGTAGGCAGCCACGTCCATGGGGCCTCTGGCCAAAGGTGATTATCTCCCCACCATGGCCTGCTACCCTGCCTTGAGAACTCTCATTCCTGCTCCTTCTTCAGGATGAAATGTCCTAAATAGCTGTTAAAATAGATGAATTACCAAGACAGAATTTCGTATTAGGTCATGATGTTCATTAAAACCATGGTCTGAATAACGTCCTCTGATATTCTTGAGCCAGCTGACTGATGGTGGGGCCAGGAGGATGATATATCCTACTAGGGAAGGCATCAACGGGCCCATCTGGTAAAATCCCCATTGAGTGGCATCCCAGAAGTTCCATTTTCAACATCAAACAGATCTACAGATCTTCTAAATCATTCTCTTCTGGACACCAGGCAGGCTCATGGCGGTAACTGAGAGTAAAAGAGGTGACTCTCAGCTTCTGGTAAGTTCACATCTCTTTGGGCCTCTGTTCCTTGCTCTTTAAAAGGAGGAGGGCTTATCTAGAAGCCTAGCAGATGTTCAGATGTTAACCAGGTCTTGGATTTCCTTTTTAAAACTCTCACTGTCCAACATATCAGTCTGTTATAACTGGGGAAAGCAAATGTGTGCTTCTCTTTACACATTTGTCTTGTACAGCCAGTAAAGAGGACAAATGCTTATAAATATACATTTTTTTTTCCTGTGGGAAGAAGGCGAGGTCATTTTAAGGGCTCAGAGGCAACAGTTGGTGATGCTTTGGAATTCATTTCTGCCTCTGCAGATGAGAAGAGAACACTGAGAGGTGCCTTCTTACTAGTGTAAGCCACCCTCCAATTCCAGGCTGCCCTCTGGAAACAAGGTAATATGAAGAGTTTTGGACAGATTCTCTTGTCAAACAGATCTGTTGAGTCCCCTGCCATGCAGCCTAGTATTTTTTTATTTTACCCTTTTGGGCAAGTCTTTGTAGTTTTAAACATTCAAACAGCCGTGGAAAGAATTGCCTGTTCATCTCTGGCTAATGAGATTGTTGAAGAGCCCTTGTTGAGGGGTGTCAGGAGACCTCAATTCTAGTCCCAGCTTTGCCTCCAAATTGCTGGGTGACCCCAAGTCACATCTGCTTGTCTCTTACTTGAGTTTCATCATCTGCATGAAATAGTGACATTTTACATGCAGGAATATCTTTCCTCTCATCTCGTCGGCATATAGGTTAGCTGGGATAAGAAGAGCTCTTGACATTGGAGAAAAACATTTTCCCCAAGTTCAGTCAAGTATCTGCTCAGCCAGTCTTCCTTTGCTGTTCTGTGGTCTGAAGACAAGCTCTGAGGATCCTACTATATCCCAGATGGTCTTGGTCCCTGTAGCACCTGGGCTTGCTTTTCCTTAGGCCTGACCTGTGAGGAGCTGGCCCCTCTCACAGACCTACTGAGAGTCAGGGGAGAGACAGTGGCAGTGTGCATATCCATAGAGGAGGGACTTACAGGCAGGGCAGTGCTTGGACAGGGCATTAGAGACTTGTCTTAGTGTTTTAATTACATAGTAAGCAATTATGTTTGTTGGGGGTATGTGAGTGCAGGTTTTGATGGAGGTTGCAGGAGATGTAAGCTCCTCTTCCCCACTCCTTAGCACGCTTTAGGGCCTGTGTGAGGAAAAGAGGTGTCCTGGCTTGGGCTTCCCTCCTGACAGTTGGGAAGGGAAGCTGCCCTGGACCCTCATCAGGTGTTTTCAGCTTCTTAATAGCCACTGATATGAAAAGGGCAACACAGGACCTCAAAAAGGTGTAGGAGTTCAACCTATTATCTTCTGTTTACCCCTGTCTCTGAGAGCAGCCCTCACTTGTGATTTTCTTCAGTAGCAACAATTACAGTATACCTGGGCACTGCCATGTGCCAAGCACTGGGAACATGTTGGGGAGTGAGGCCAGGATTCAGGATCCCTCTTTCATGGGATTTTCCATGGGTATGTGTGTGTGTGTGTGTGTGTGTGGTGTGTGTGTGTGTGTGTGTATGTGCGCGCGCACGTGCGTGCGCACGTGTGAGAGAGAGAGAGAGAGAGAGGGAAAGAGAGAGGCGGGGAGGGAGGGAGAGAGAGAGTTCTGTACAAATAGTCAATCACAAGGTGTTGAACATACTAGAGGTCATGCCTACCCTGTAACCAGCCTCCCCAAATAGCTTCTAGAATCACAGTATGTTAGAACCAGTTTAGTTCCCACCCTGAGAATTTCAGGAAACTGAGGTTGGAACCTGGTGACAAGATTTGTCAGAGGCATCATGGAAACTGCTGGCAGACCCAAAGTTGAAACCCGGCCTCTGACTTCTGGCTTCATCTCCACACACTCTCCTCACCCAACCTGCCACCTTCAGTCCTATTTCCCCTGCTCTGATACAGGAAGAACTTCAGTGAGGCACCTCCTCCACTGATGCTAGGTGGCACCAGAACACCTTCAAACAAAAAGACTCCTGGACTTGGTTCCTATCTGACAATGTCATTGCTGGTGACCTGAAGTTTTGGCTGGGCAGCACTCCTCTTTTGAGGGTAGTGGCCTCAAAAGGCCTGCCTGCTCAGGGCATTGCCCCAGCTCATAGGCCCAACCTCCTTTATCAGAGGAGTCCTGCCTGGGTCCCAGGCTCCCTTGGGGTTTCTCATTTTTGGTTACCTGGGAGGATTCACTCCTGTGTGACTTTTCCTGGGGGTTCTCCATGTACATGAGAAGGACTGGCTGGGTGCCCAGTTCAGGGGGAGATATGTTAAGGCAATACAGGAATGAATTCTGGTTATCCCTAGGTGTTAGTATCTTCCTTCCTTACAGAAGCTTTTGTCTTGGCAGCAGCCCAGCTGGACATGGTGGTTGTGGTCCTTTCCTTGGTCATGCTGTAGGTCTATGCCAGAGTTGGATAAAAACTCAGACTTACTAATTTTCAAGCCTGCACTGCACCACCTTGCTTCTCAAGAGAATGTTGATATGACAAGACCCTCTGAAATCTGGTCCCCACCTGCCCCCCAGCCTCATCTTGCAGTTGTGTAGCCCTGTGGTCAAAAGTACACCCTCTGCCGGGCACGGTGGCTCATGCCTGTAATCCTAGTGCTTTGGGAGGCTGAGGCAGGTGGATCACCTGAGGTCAGGAGTTTGAGAGCAGCCTGGCCAATGTGGCAAAACCCTATCTCTACTGAAAAAAAAAGTACAAAAATTAACTGGTGTGGTGGCGGGTGCCTGTAATCCCTGTGACTCAGGAGGCTGAGGCAGAAGAATTGCTTGAACCTGGGAGGCGGAGGTCGCATTGAGCTGAGATCACGCCACTGCACTCTAGCCTGGGCGAAAGAGCGAATCTGTCTCTTAAAAAAAAAAAAAGCCTCTGGTTTCAGACTCTGCAGATTAGAATGCCAGCTCGCTGCTTGTTAATTGTATGACTGTGATATGTTTATAACACATCAGCTTTACTTCTCTCTGTGAATGAGGATGCGGTAGATTTCAAATGGCCTCAAGTTTATTTACAGCTCTTCCCATTACAAGTGAAATGTATTTCCTATACCCTCGAAACTGGGCTGGCCTTGGGACTTGGTCCACAGAATGTGGTGGGCAGTGATGACGTGTGTGAGCTTAGATCTCAAAGGCTTTGCAGCTTCTGTTCTCATTCCGAGAATGTTGCTATGTGACAAGGTCAGGACAGCCTCTTTGAGGATGAGATACTATGTGGAGACAGATCCCAACCATACCAGCCACGGCCCCAGACAGAAGCAAGTTCAGCTGGTTCTGTGTGGAGCAGAGGTGAGATACCCTGGTGGAGTGCAGCCCCAAGTTGCCTACACACAGCATCATGGGCACAGAAATGATTGCTGCATTAACTCCCTAAATTTTGGGGTGGCTTGTTATGCAGCAGAAGCTAGCTGAAATAGGGGAAAGTAACCACTCTAACCTTATAAAGCTGCCGTGAGGTTTCCATGATGATGTGTGCTTAGACCATCACCTAGCACACAGTGGGCAAACAGTCATTACTACTGACGTGATCCCGTGGCACCACCTCTGTCTTGTTGGCTTCTAGCCACACTAACTTCCTTCCTTTTCCTTAAATACGCCAAACTCTTCTCCTTCTTTGGGGCTTTTGTACTTAATTCTCTGGAAGGGCCCTTCTTTGCTGTCTTGTTCTCATGATTGAGGTCTCAGCTGAAATATCTCCTTCTTGGAGAAGACTTCTCTGACTATCCTGGGAACCCCTCCTCTCCTTTCCTCTCCATTCTTGCCTCCTCTCATAGTGTGTAATATCACATTGATTGGCTTCCTTCATATTATCTGTCTCCCTTTCTAGATTGGGAATTTTTTTTAGCAGCAGGAACTGGGCTTATTTTTTGTTCCCTATTTTATCCTTGCTGCCTATCACAGGGCTGTGTCGAACAGGTATGCAGTTGATACTGACTGAATAAATCAGTCTGGATTTCAGGTTGGTGGTGGGCTTCCAGGAGGAGAGGAGTAGCCAGGTTAAAGTGCCAGATTGCACATGCTGCTTCTAATCCTTACAGTCCTTTCGGTTTGTGTCCTACTTTCATGTTGGGTCCAATAGCCGAATACGTTCCTGATACTCTATACTTTCAGTGGGGGTTGGTGGTATTGGATGTTCAACAAACATACGAGCTTCTCAAAGACAGATTGAGCTCCTCATAAAACCTCACACATTGTCAGGCATCTAGTAGGGGCTTAACAGAAACTTATTGGATAGATAGATGAATGAATGAATGAATAAATGAGTGCAAAAGAGGATGGGTGGATGAGAAAGCCCTCAGAACAAGTGATGATAATATAAAAGAAGAATAATATGAACTTAGGTTGGCAGGCAGCTATGGAAAACCATTTTTTTTTTAATAAAGGATGACATATTTCCAATCAGTAAACTATCATAAAAGTACAAAAATGTATTAAGTACAATCATTAGCGTTATGTTATAGGGGAATAGTTGTTATAACTTTCCCCTGTAAGATGGCACATTGGATGGTCACAGTTGGCTTGATTTACAGAGGTGCAAGAGTAGGTGACCAGTTGTACCATTGGCCCAGTTTCTTAGGATTTGGAACTCTGTAAAAATGAGAAAGTTCCAGGCAAACTGGGATGGTTGGTCATACAAGAAAAAGAGCAGCGTCAGAATGTTGGCTATAGTTTGGAACTTAGGAAGAGGAGAAGACATTTTTTTTTTTTTCAACTTCTCCATCATCTCTTTTCCCCTTAGCTCTGAAATAAAAATCCCTTTTGTTATTACTGAGGGTGTTACAGGTTTCTGAGGCTTTTTACCCCTGGGTTTCACGTAATTTTGACTTAATACTTATATCGAGCCTGGGAAGAAAGGCAGTTCTAACCAACTCGCAGGTGTGGCGTCCTGCTTCAAGGCTCCTGCATCCTAGGGAGAACGGAGGCAGAGCAAGGACTCAAACTCAGATCTCCTAAGGTCACTGCTCTGTTCTTTCTGGCTTTTAGTAGTAGCCAGAAATTGTTTGGGTGAAAAAATCGGGGTACCTGAGATCCAAGTTTTGACTCAATCCCCTCACTAGGAACAATTCACATCATCACTGTTTTTCCTGGTATGTGTACCTGCCCCTTCCTGGGCAATCCTCCTGCAGGATTCCTCCA
The DNA here is from genome assembly GCA_004027835.1 of Alouatta palliata. NCBI lineage: Eukaryota > Metazoa > Chordata > Mammalia > Primates > Atelidae > Alouatta > Alouatta palliata. The sequence continues at coordinate 12,707 of PVKV010026300.1, read as the reverse complement.
AATACCCACCAGCTGGCTAGTCCTGGCATCATTATGTAGCAGAGGCAGTGAGACACAGTGCATTGGCTCCAGGGGGGTGCTGCAAATGGCCCTTCCAGTCCAGGTTTGTCAGGAAGATGGTCAGAGGGCCAGCTCCCTGTGCCATTTGCCAACTTGATTGAATGTTTTCTGGCATCTTTGCTGAGGAGTTACTCAAGGGATAGGTCAGCTCATGGCTAGTGGCATGACCCGTAGGCTCAAAGACTCACCACACTTACTGTATCTATTTCTGTACTTTTTGCCTAATATATAGGTACTAGCTTAAGGTGGCTCAGTAACCCTTTCTGACTTATTTTACAAGACTAGGGTTAGGCTATACTTTCACAGAGCAGACCTGGCTTCTCTTGACAGCCTATTAAAATTCTACTGTTCATTCTTTTAACACTGTTTTGAACTCTTTTATATATTTGACATTTATAACCTTTAGGGATAGGAAATCTACATAATCCTTCTTTTCCCTGTGAAGTGACACTTCCTCTGACTCTAACTGAAGAAGGCCAGTGTCTTCCAAAGGGTGGTATTCTGGAATAAGCTGAATGGGGTTTCATGTTAGCTCTACCCTTGAAGATGTCATTGTTTAAGCTCTGGGTTGCTCTATCATGTGGGCCTTTTCTGGGTGCAGATGTGATTATATCTTCTGATTAACAGGGTTTTTTTTTTTTCTTTTGTTCTAAGAGCTGAATGGGGATGAGTAATTTTCTTTAAAAATAAATACAATAAATAGCTTTAAAAAAGAGTGCCACCGGATGGGCATGGTGGCTAACGCCTGTAATCCCAGCACTTTGGGAGGCCGAGGTGGGTGGATCATGAGGTCAGGAGTTCGAGACCAGCCTGGTCAACATGGTGAAACCCTGTCTCTACTAAAAATACAAAAATTAGCTGGGCGTGGTGGCGGGCAACTGTAATCCCAGCTGCTCGGGAGGCAAGGCAGGAGAATCACTTGAACGTGGGAGGCGGAGGTTGCAGTGAGCCGAGACCACATCATTGCACTCCATCCTGGGTGACAGAGTGACTCCGTCTCAAAAAAAAAAAAAAAAAAAAAAAAAAAAAAAAAAAAAAAAAAGTGCTGCCTATGTCCTCTTGTCAGATTCCCCAGATGTTGGGACATATGGTCTGTCAACCAAAACAGGGGTCTCTGGTGCATCTGTTCCCTTTTGCATGTCTATTCTTCATGCCTCTTACACTAGCTGTGACCCTACAACCCTCGGAAGAGTCTGTGGCACTGAGTTCAAATACACTTTTCATTTTAGCTGTGCCTTTTCTTTGGCTTACAGACAAAAAGCAGAACCAACTCTCTGTGCATGGAAGGAATGTTAACCCCGACTTGGCCATCACTGCAATACACCTGAGATGAAGCCCTAAGTCTCTTAGGGCTACACAAGTCTCTTCTGAAACTTTAACTCTGGGCACTGAGAGGTAAATAAACTCAGAAACTTCCATGTCCTGAGATATTGCCTGGGTTGACACACTTGGAATTTTGGAAACTTACGGCCCAATTGCGTTGGATTGTAGGCTGCTAGGCTGCACTTATCTAGAGGGTCAGAAGAGTGGTTTTGGGTTAAACCAATTTGAGAACTCAATGCCACAAAAACAGCCTCCTTATCTAAACTCTGCAAGATGTGCTGCCTGGCAGCCACAGAAAACTAGAGGCCGACTGGTTTTTCAGTCTTTGTGTCAAACCCCTTGGGACCAGCACTTCCTCCAAGGAAGTTAAGCTTCTTGGGGGAAAAAAAGAATGAGTCTGGTATAGTGTTTCCTCTATGAAGAGGAAGGGGTCAAGGGTTACTTGGGCCAGTGATTGGGTAGCCTCTGTTGAGTTTGTTTGGATTTCTGTAGCTCCTCATATGGTCAGTGAACTCTGGGATCGGCGATGGCTGCCCCTCTTTGAGCACCGGGACATATCGGTCTGTCCTCTTGAGTAGGCCATTGTCCTGTGAGGCCCCAGCAGGTGCTCCCCAGATGAAAGTTTAGCTGAGGAGTCCCCTGAGCATGAGTCATCTCTCATGCACTCTCTGCCACATCTCTGTTCGTGGATCACCCACTCTTCTGTGTTCTTCCTCTTGAGAGGGTTAGAGCTCTTTGGGGTGCTGGCGCTGAAGTCCTGTTCTGTGATAGATGACACTGAGTGGTGGGCGGGTCGAGCCACTTCAGGGGCAGGGACAGGCCTCTGTTTGCTTCTCCAACTCTGGATTTCTAGGTTTCTTTTGTCTGTGGGGAGTTTGTCAATTTTCTGAGCTTTTGAGATTAGAGACTTCCCATAAGTTCCTTGTAGAGATAGGAAAAAGCACCTGGGAAATAACAGAATAAAGATATTTTCTGATTTCTGTTGACTTCATAAACTTTAGCATTGAAAGAGGGTCTTTACAATCCAACTCCCTGCCCAGGGCAAGATCCTCTTTACTGCACTCCTAGCTGATGATTATTAAATCCATGTCCGGGCACCTCTAGTCTTGGGGAGCTCAACAACAAAACATAAAAGCTAACATTTATTATATACCAGGACTATACCAAGTGCTTTATGCATTATTAACTCATTTTCCCAACAATCCTACGCGGTGATTACTTTTGTTTGCTTCTGCGTACAAATGAGGAAACTGAGGGACTGAGAGATTTAATGATTTGTCTACAGCCACACAGTAGTTGAGCTACGGTCAGGAGCACGCACTCTGAATCCAAAGACTTGTCTCTCATTTTCCGTGCACAAAGCAGTCCTTTCTATTTCCGGGCTACTCCAATTTAGGCAAATTTAATTGCTCTGTCATGTTAAGCCTTTGTGAAACTTGATGATTTTAAAGTAGTTTTAAAATCCATATTCTTTTCTTGAATCTGTGGACCTTGCTGACTTGACAGTGTCACCATATTACCACGATTTTCCCGATAAAGAAATAAGAGCCCTAAGAGATGAGGTGAGGTTCCCAAGGTCTCCTGAGATGTTAACAGATCTCCCTATTGACTGACTCAAGGTTTTTATCCCCCTGCCAAGCTGCATGCAGTCGGTAGTAGACTCTGAAATTGGGAGTCTTTATCTGTGTTTAGAATCTTCTCTCTGTTCAAAGTGTAGGCAAGGAAAAGGGGTGAGAATGTGAATAAAACTATGTGGTGTATGGAGAAAAGATACACAAGCTTGTGGCACTAGGCAACTCACATCCAGTTTCTGGACGTCCACTGCTTTATCGAAAAAGTAATCCATTTGACCTGGAGTACATCTAAGGTTATTCCCAAAGACAGTCTTTAAAAAATTTTTATGTTTAAAGCCTTATAAGCAGGAAGGCTCCCATTCTTCCACTATGTCTAAAAGCTGCAGGGTGACCACTCCACTGCAACCCCCACCAGTGGGCAAGAGGTTTCTGAAAACCTAGTCGATCTTGTGGAACCAGATAAACTTTTCTCCATTCTCTCTCATTTCACTCCGGGAGGTAGTAGGGATCATGTATGTGTCCCAGGAAATATTTGACTTTTTGCTTCAAAACTGGAATTTCCTTAGTGTAAACCTTTCCCTCAAGCCACTGCCTTCCTCCTCCATTCATTTATTCAACAAATGCTTTTCAAGTTCCCACAATGGGCCAGACCCCCAAGGGACTAAGCCACCAACAGGAAAGCCAAGGTCCTTGCTGCATGTAACACGGGAATATAGTTATAAATAGAGAAGGTAATGAGAGTGTCAGACACCTGATCACTGAAATTAAATGCTTCTTCTTCAAGGAAGTAAGTGCTGACAGTTCCACCTGCTATGTGTTTCTCAAGCCCATGTCCTATCAGCACCTAAATGTTTCTTCTTTAAGGAAATGCCCCCTCCATTTATAACTGGATTCACATGTTATATGACAGCAAAGATCTTTTGTGTTGATGGCTCAGTTTCTTGGGGGCCTGGGCCATTGTGGGGACTGGAAAAGTATTTGTTGAATAAATGAATGGAGGAGGAAGGTGGTGGCTTGGGGGAAAGGTTTATACAAAATAACCTTTTAAAGCTGAAAACTGCAAGATGCATAGGAGGTAGCCACACCAAGGGGATGAGAATCAAAACCTAGGTACAACTGGCTGAAGCTTGGGGAGTGATGATAAAAGCAGGAGAATATGACCCAGGAGGGGTTGGCAGAAGCAGAGCAGGCAGGAACTGTGGGCCAGGTTTATGGTTTTTGTGCTTTATCGCAGAGGTCTTGGGAAGCCCTTGGAGGGTTACGAATAGGTGACATGATCACACTTTGAGCCAATGTTAATGGACTAGAGTGAGATCCAATAGGAGACTACTGAAGTAATTTGGGGTGAAAGGGCAATAGTCTATTGGTAGTAGTGGCTATAGAAATGGAATTAGTAGATGGGTTTGAGAAATACATCGTGGATAGAACTGTCAGGACTTGGTGAAAGGCTAGATGTGGGCCTGAGTTGGCAGGTGATGTCAAGAATAATTTTCCAGGGCCTGCCTTTGTCCTAAATGGGTAGTATTTGCTGAAAGAAACTTTGGAAATACCCAGATTTCCGGGGTGGCACTGGTGACGGAGAGCGGAGTCATGAATTCAATTATTAGAAATGTCTCCCAGTTTCCTCAGACTTAATATGCCCAGTGGAGGTGATGAGTATGTTGCTAGAAAGATGTGTCTGGAATTCATAAGAGAGGTCTGGGCTGGGAATTTATGGTGAAGAGTCATCTGCTAAAAATGATTTTTAAATCCATGATAGTGATTGCTTTTTATGGAGAGAATATAAAGTTAGAGGACAAGAGAATGTAGGGACAAGAGAAGGTAGGTTAAGCAAACCACCAAACTTGTTAAAAGAAGTAGGGCTGGCCGGGCGCGGTGGCTCACGCCTGTAATCCCAGCACTTTGGGAGGCCGAGGCGGGTGGATCACGAGGTCAAGAGATTGAGACCATCCTGGTCAACGTGGTGAAACCCCATCTCTACTAAAAATACAAAAAAATTAGCTGGGCGTGGTGGCGCGTGCCTGTACTCCCAGCTACTCGGGAGGTTGAGGCAGGAGAATTGCTTGAACCCTGGCAGCGGAGGTTGCAGTGAGCCAAGGTCGCACCACTGCACTCCAGCCTGGCGCCTGGTGATGAGTGAGACTCTGTCTCAAAAAAAAAAAAAGAAGTAGGGCTGGTTGATGGCTCTCTAATTTTGGGATAAAACAAGTTCTGTATAATGTAATTGTCTATTGGTTATAGCTTAGAATGATAAAATGCTTAATAGCGATGTTCAGAGTTGTGAGATCCTGGGGATGGAGAGAGGCTAAGTCTTGCCTGTGGGTACATCATTGGCAAGTTCACCGCTCTGACTAGAGAGTGTGGGCTGCAGAATAGAACAGTGGCCTTTGAGTTGGGAGAATCTAGCTCCCACTGTGATTTGTGTTAGGCCTGTGAACACATTCTGGTCCCTCTTGGTACTTCAGCTGTCCCATGAGCAGGGTACTAGAACCATAGCTCTGCCCAACACTTAGCTCACGGCAAAAACAAAATGAGAGGCTAGATGGGAGAGCCTATGTCAAGAGTGAGCTCCAAGGAAAGGCAAGGCATTATAGTTGCTGTTGCTATTTTTCTGGAAAAGGTACATTTACTGCAGAGGGTTTAACCTGGAAATATCCAACGTAGTCCCTGGGCATGGATAATTTGACTAATGCAGGTCTTATATGGAAGGGGTGCGTTTAGACAAATTTGAATAATATTTAAACATTGGCAATTTCATGCAAAATTTGAATTTCTGAGACAACTCTGAAGCTCTGGAATGTTCGGTTTGATCTTTCCTGGTGGCCATGATGGAAGCTGAGAAGTTCTTTCTTTTAATGTCTGCTCTCCCTCTGGCTTGCTGAGCTTGCTGGCTTGTCCCTATAGGCATTTGAGTATGAGATTCCTGAACTAATAGAAAAAAGAACCACAGAGCAGCTCAAAACAATTCCTTATCATACACACAAAAAAATTGTAAGGCAGGAGAGTAGGAATTGATATTCCCATTTTATAGATGTCACAACTGAGGTCACACTGACTTGGTGACTTCTCTACTTTGTGGCTAACCTGGGACCACAGTCCATGTTATTTGCCTGCTGGTTGTTCATTGTTCTTTCTGTCTTAACTCTCTTTCTGAAATGGTACCCTCAAGGATCTTAGCAGAAGTCAGACTCTTGACTTTTGGGTTATAAAAATGGCTTATTAAGGGGAGATTGGTAACTCGAGGAAAGAAAAATAGCCCCAGTGCTCAAACCTTGGGAGAAGAGCCACAACCGGTGTGAGAAAGCAGACGAGGTAGAAAGTGGGGTCTGAGAGCTGGCTTTCCATCACCCAATAGGGATTGGTGGGGCTGTTGCAGATGACACAGGTGGCGTTGTACAGGAGGGATACCAGAAAGTACATCAGGAAGCTGCCGAGGAGCACGAGCCCATGGAAAATGGTCTGTGGAGGAAGAGAAGTAAACACTGTTGAAGGTATAGCTGAGATTAGGGAGCAGGGTGGTCACACTACCTGGTTAACTTTGTTTCAAACTATTTTTGAAATGTAACACACGCAAAATTCAAAAAAGTGTGCAGTTTAATATAACATTATAAAGTAAATGCCCAAATTGTTGCCATGTAGAATTGAACACACATACCCCAGAAGACCCTATTATTCTTCTGTCTCACCCCTGCTTTTGGTGATAATTTCTATGCTCTCCTTGGTAGGTTTACCACCCATCTAGGTTTCCCTACATAGCCTGTTTTTGAATGTTGGATAAATAGAATCATGTTTCATGTGACTTTTTGTCCTCCTACTCCCAAATTAATATGTTTAAACCCTAACCTCCAATGTGATAGCATTTGGATGTGGGGCCTTTTGAAGGTGATTAGGGGGAGCCCTCCTGAATGGGATTAGTGCCCTTATAAGAAGAGACAGGAGAGAGATTTGCTCCTTCTTTCATTCAGCCATGTGAGTAATAATACAGCTTTAAGGCAGCTGTCCAGGAAGGAAGAGGGCCTGAACCAGACACCGAATCAGCTGCTGCACTGATCTTGGGCTTTCAGTCTCCAGAACCAGGAGAAATAAATCTCTGTTATTTAAGCCACCCAGCCTGATGACAGCCTGAGAAGGCAAAGACATTTCAGCAGCTTTTTTCACTTGATTTTGTACTTTAAAAAAGGGGTCCCCAGCTCCTGGGCTATGGACCAGTAACAGTTCATTCCCATTAGGAACTCGGCTGCACGGCAGGAGATGAGTGGCTGGCAAGTGAGCATTTCTACCTGAGCTCCATCTCCTCTCAGATTAGTAGTGACATTAGATTCTCATAGGAGCATGAGAACCCTGTTGTGAACTGCGCGTGTGAGGGATCTAGGTTGGATGCTCCTTATAAGACTCAAATGCCTGATGATCTGAGGTGGAACAGTTTCATTCCAAACTACCCCACCCTCAGTTGTCTTCTACAAAACTGGTCCCTGGTGGCCAAAAGGTTGGGGACTACCACTTTAAAGTTTTATCTATGCTGAAAGACATAGCTCTAGTGCATTCATTTTAACTATTATATGGTATGAACATGCCACAACTTATTTTTCTCATTGATGAACATTTAGGCTTTTTTTTTTTCTTGTATGCGTCTCCATACATACATGTGCAAGAGTGTTTCTGAGGTATATACTTAGAATTGCGCCAAAGAGTATGAGTACTTTAAATTCCTCTAGCTGTTTTCAAATAACTCTTTAGAGTTTATGATCTACTAACAGGATAGGGAAGTTCCTTGGTTATGCTTTATCATCTTTAACACACTCCCAAAATGACTTGTCAGTATTTAGAATTTTCTACATCTGGCTGGGTGCAGTGGCTCATGCCTGTAATCCCAGCACTTTGGGAGGCCAAGGTGGGTGGATAACTTGAGGTCAGGAGTTCAAGACCAGCCTGGGCAACATGGTGAAACCCTGTCTCTACTACAAATACAAAATAATAATCACTGGGCTTGGTGATATGTGCCTATAATCCCAGCTGCTTGGGAGGCTGAGGCAGGAGAATCACTTGAACCTGGGAAGCGGAGGTTGCAGTGAGCTGAGCATCACACCACTGCACTCCAGCCTGGGTGACAAGAGTGAGACTCCATCTCAAAAAAAAATTTTTTTTTACATCTGTGTTAATTAGTGAGAGTGGTCTGTAGTTTTCTTTTCATGAATTGCCTATGCCCATTTTGATATCACTTATTCTAGCCATGAAAAATGAATTGCTTATTGCTATGGTTTAAATGTATGTGGTTCCTCTAAACTCACATGTTGAAACCTAATACCCACTGTGATAGTATTAAGAGGAGGGGCCTTTTAGAAGTGATTAAGTCATGAAAGATCTTCCCTCATGAATGAATTAGTACCCTTATAAAAGAGGATGATAGGAGCATCCTCATGCTTTTTTGCCCTTCCACCATGTGAGGACACAGTGTTTCATCTATTTATGCCTTGTGAGGACACAGCATTCATCTTTTTTTGCCTTCGTCCCCTCCAAAAGATGAAGCAAGAGGACATAATCTTGGAAGCAGGAAGCAGCCCTCACTGGACACTGAACCTGCTGGTGCCTTGATCTTGGACTTACCAGCCCCTAGAACTGTGAGAAATACATTTCTAGTCTTTGTAAATTATTCAGTCTCAGGAATTCTATTGCAGTAGCATAAACAGACTAAGACACTTATCTTTTTCTATTTTTTCATTCCATGACAAAATTGATATAGAAGATTACCTGTTCTTTACAAGTTTGATCAAACTTTAAATCCTTTGGGTCTCATGTTTTTGGGGATAGAATTTGGCTTATTCAGTCTTGCTGAATGATTATTTTACTACATTTTGGTAAATTTTACCAAACTTAACATTGCTAAAATTAATTTAACAAAGCTAAAATTTTTTATATTCCAATTTTGTTAATTGATCTAATAATGTCCTCAGGGTGTGTGTTTTTCCCCTTCAGTACAGAATCCAGTTTAGGGTCAAATATTATATTTAGTTTTCATGTCTTTAGTATCCTTTAATCTGGAATATTTCATAGCTTTTGTCTTTGATGGCACTGACATTTTTGAAAAATACTGGAATACTCTCACCCTACCTACCATCTTTTTGTTTAAAAAAAGAGTGCTCATTTTGCATTTGCCTGATGTTTCCTTATGAACATATTCAGATTATACATTCTTTAGCTGGCTATGTGATCTTGGCAAGTTAAATACCCCGTTTGAACCTCAGTTTCCCTATCTATAATAAAAAAGCATTGGATTATGATGATTAAAGTCCCTTCCTAGGGATTCTATCTAGGATTCATTTTTCATATAATACCAACCCTCTAAATTCCCTTTTTTCTTCTAAAAGGAAAAATAAATGGATTAAACAAATTTAAAAAAACCCTAAATAGTCACAGTCAATTTGAGATTCATTCATTTAACACATAGTTATTGTTCACACATTGGCCAGGCTCTTTTGACTAAATGGTACAAAAAACCGACTGTTACTGACTTGAACTATAAGCCTAGAAGCAGGTTTAGCTTCAGGCAAAGCTGGATGTAGGCACTCAGCAATGTCCCACGGATTCTGTACCTCTCCCTTTCGTCATCCTGCTTTTCTCTTTGTTGGCTTCATTCTCCAGTAGTCCTTTCTACCTTATGGCAAGAATTTGCCAGTCGATCCAGGTTTCCAAACAATCGGCTCAGCAACCACAGTGCAAAGACTGCTCCTGCTTCCCAGCAAAAATCCTAAGGCAGGGTCTGATTGGCCAGGACTGGGTCATGTGCACATACCTGAACCAATCACTGTGGATGGGGTGGGGTAGAATTGTCTGTATGCGGTTCTGGATCACGTGTCCTCCAAAGCCAAGAGACAGTGCCTGCTCTGCATTGCATATCAGTCAGGGGAGCAGAGTCACTGTGATTGTCGAGGATAAGAGATTTACTACAGGGGCTAGACCTCCCATAATTGTAAGAGGAATGGGAAGGTGAAGCCTAGAAGAGGACTTAAAGGATAAAAGTCACCAAATTGAGAAACCAAGCACATCCAGCTGCAGACGTGACTGCAAAAAGGTGATGGAGGGGCTATGGGAAGTAATTGTCATTGAGTCTACAGCCAAGAATCTGGCCATGAGCTTAAGCTAGCGTTTGGTAAGCAGGGACAGAAGTTAGAAAACAGAACTGAAAGCAGCATAGTGCAGAGCAGTTATGAAAACAAATCACAATTCAGTTCAATAAGGGTTTAATAAGAGGAATCATAAGGTGCAGTGGGAGCTCAAGGGGTTACAGAATCCAGTCTAGACACCAAGGAAGGCCTCTTGGAGGAGGCAACATTTGAGATGAGGCCTGAAGGATGAGGAGAGAGCCAGAGGAAATGGAGGAAGAGGGAGAGAAATTAGCAAATACAGAGGCCTAGAAGTGAGATAGGGTATTCGAGAACTAAAACTAACTTGGTCTGGCTGGGGTCTGATATGAAGTAGGAAGCATCACTGGTGATGCCAGGGGGACAGCAAGAGCCAGATGTTACAGGCCCATAAGTGAGGAGTTTGGACTCTGTTCTAAGAGCAATGGGGGAGCCATGGTAGGATGTGAAGCAAGGGAGAGGTAAGTATCACAGGTAGATGTTGGCACATTGGAGACGGGAGGATCTTCTGAACACATCTCCCTCCCAGGAAAAGTCCAAACACCTTGGCTGGAACGCCGATCCCTGTACCTTCAAGGGTGTGCTAGCTTTAGTTTCCTTCTCTGAAGGTAATCTGGGGAATATGGTATTGGGAATGTGATGGCATTCGTTATAACACTTACAACTGCAAGTGACAGTGTGCCTGGCTGATAGCGGCTTAAGCAAAGAAGAAATATCATCTTTTCTAGCAAAACATCTGAAGGCTGGCAACTCCAAAGTTGTGGCAGAGGCTCAGTGCGTCCAAGAATCCAAGCTCTTCCCGTATTTCTGCTCAGGCACCTCCAGCAGTTGTCTTTGTCCTTAAACTCATTGCCTGAAACAGTGGCTGCAGTGCTACACATCATTTGATCACATGGCACTGACAAAAGCAGGAAGGAAAACGAGGGACAAAAGGCTTTTACTTCATGACCCTGTCCTATTAATAAAAGAAAGTCCCAGAGTTCCCTTGACTTCTCCCTGGCTAAGAGCTGGATCATGTGCCCTCCCTGGACCAATCACTGCTGAAGTGAGAGGAATTACTGCTCCTACTTAAGACAGATCATTATTGATTTGCTGGGGCTGGAGAGCAACCCAAATTAGGGGATTTCTAACCCTTAGGTTGGTTAAAAAAAAAAAAAAAAAAGTACTCGTGGTTTTTGCCATTAAAAGTGCTAGTATTTTTATGGTCATTCAGCAAGAGGTATTTATAATTTCCATCATGACTTACGCTATTTCATAAGTTGTTTAGAAGTGACTTTTGACATTTCTAAGCATGTTAGGCTTTATGTGGCTACCTGTTTATTGCTGGCTTCTAATTTAAATAACTTGCTGTCAGAAAACATGGACTTTAGGATTTTTTTCTTTCAAATTCCTTTGATTTAGAATTCTCTCTGGGAACTGATTTGTGTATGTTTGAAAAAAAATTATGTTATTTGGTTTGAGCAAAGTTTTATATATTAGATCAAACATAATTTATTAAAAGTTTCTATATCCCTTCTATTTTTTTATCTATGCCAGTTTCTCTGATTTGTATAAAAATCTCAAGCTATGATTGTGAATTTGTCCATTTCTTATTTTTGCTGGATGAAAAAATCCAATCTGTAATTTTTGTTTTTAAAGGAAGAATTTAATCCACTTACATTTACTATGAGTACTGATATATTTAGATTTAAACGTCTCATTTTGCATTTTTTGTTTGCCATTATTTTCTTTGCTCATTTTTTCATGTTTCCTACATTCTGCAGAATTGACAGTTTTCTAGATTTTTTTTGTTCCATTTTAGTAGTTAAGATACTAAAACAAGTGAACTTTTATGGAAAAATGTATAGTTAAATGTGTATTTTTATTCTCCTATCCACTGTGAAGGCTTTAGCATAAATTAATTACCTATTGAATAGCCCTTCCTAATGTTGTTTCTCATAGTTTTAGCCTTTGTTTTTTTATATTCTTGCAGAAGTATGTTTCTTCTTTGTGTGAGGACCTATGGGTAGTAAACCTTACAGAGTTCATCTGAAAATAGAATTTATTTTGCCTTACTCTTTTTTTTTTTTTTAAATATATATACTTTTTATTGCATTTTAGGTTTGGGGGTACATGTGAAGAACATGCCAGATTGTTACATAGGTACACACATGGCAGTGTGATTTGCTGCCTTCCTCCCCATCACCTGTATCTGTTATTTCTCCCCATGCTATCCCTCCCCAACTCCCCAGCCCCTGCTGTCCCTCCCCTTTTTCCCCCCGACAGACCCCAGTGTGAGATGGTCACCTCCCTATGTCCATGTGTTCTCATTGTTCAACACCCGCCTATGAGTGAGAATATGCGGTGTTTGGTTTTCTGTTCCTGTGTCAGTTTGCTGAGAATGATGGTTTCCAGGTTCATCCATGTCCCTAAAGAGGATGCAAACTCATCGTTTTTGATGGCTGCATAATATTCCATGGTGTATATGTGCCACATTTTCGCTGTCCAGTCTATCATCGATGGGCATTTGGGTTGGTTCCAGGTCTTTGCTATTGTAAACTGTGCTGCAATGAACATTCGTGTGCATGTGTCCTTATAGTAGAATGATTTATAATCCTTTGGATATATACCC
>PVKV010026299.1:11355-28491 GCA_004027835.1 Alouatta palliata | reverse complement strand
CCCCCACAGCCGTCCACCAGCAACAGTGTCACCCCATCCCCACTCTCAGGCCTCAAAAGATGCCGTGTGGGGAACTGAATTCCTGTGCCAACTGGCAGGAACAAGGGGGCCTCCACTCCTGCTGCTAGAGCACAGCCTGAAAAAAATCAGTGATGGCAGAAGGTTTACATGAGATCCAAAGTCTCCTAACACCATGTAAAGAGGTGTGGGTTCCAATCCAATGTCACGGTCACAGCAAGAACCAGGAAGATCTCAAACTATGAGAAAGGACGATCCAGAGGCCAAGCTGAGAGGCAGAGATGCTAACATTCTGACAATGATTTTACAGCATCCATGATAAAAACGCTTCAACAGGCAACTGCAAATATGCTTGAAACAAATGAAAAACACAGAAAGACTTGGCAAAGAAATAGAAGAGACAGAGATTTTAGAAATGAAAAATACAAAAACTAAAACCAAAAAATGTCATGGACAGACTAGCAGCAAATGAAGGAGACAGAAGTGAGTGAACCTGAAAGTGTAACAGAAATCATGAATCTGAACAGAGAAAATGAGCTGACAGGAAAAAGGAACACCGTTTAGGATGCGTGAGACAGAAAAAAGCTCAGCATCTGTGTCCCTGCTGTCCCATGCGTGGCAGAGATGGCCCTGAAGAGCAATGGCTGGAAGTGTCCCAAAGACTTCAAAAGACATAAACCTTCCAACTCAAACAGCAGAGCCAAACCTAAACAAGATAAACCCTCCAATTCTAAACCAGGAATTTCAGGTAAAGCTGCAGAAGGACCCCGAAGGCAGTGAAAGAGAAAACACAGCTTACCTAGAGGAAAAACGGTCAAAAACAGAAGATCACTTAAGTCGGATGTTTTTCAGGTCCTGAGGAAATGGAAGGTCAACCCAGAGTCTTGTCCCGTGAAAATGTTCCCTCGCAAGAGAGGGACGGGAGCGGGCCCAGGGCTGCCCTGAGAGCGTGATGGATGTCCCTGCAGGTTGGGAGGGAAGGGACCTCGAGCGAGCCTCCTGCAAGGATGGAAGCAGGAATCCGGGCAAGCACTGGAGACTCCACTTGAGTTCTCTAGATCACACTTGACTGTCGAAACTAACGTCCTAAGAAATCATCCCAAAGCAAGCAGAAGGAAGATAACGTGAAGGCTGAAAACCAAAAAAAAAAAAAAAAAAAAATAGAGAAGGTAAACAGAGGAATTCCTTCAAAAACGCAAACAGCCACAACTTACCCAAACGCAACAGATCCCGTGAAATGCCCTGGAATTATTAGGGAAAATGAACATGAAATTTTAAATCTTTCAAAAATAAAACCTCCAGAACCAGACGGTCTCACTGGAGAATTCTCCCAAATGTGTGAAAGAAAGAGGCAAGCCCACAATCTCTCCAGGGAGGCTGGAGGGTGGGGCGCTCCCCGCCTCATAACAGGCGCCGCAATAAACCTGGGTGCAGACAGCACAAACTGTGACAAGTGCAGCCCCCCCAGGCCCCTCGCCCCTCCACATCAACATCAAGACACTTCACAGACGAGCAACAAGGTCATTCTATACCACAACCAACTCCCAGGCTCCTCCACACTATCATAAAGACACTTCACAGAAGAGCGTCAGGGTTGCTCTGCCCACAACCGAGGGGACTTATTTCACAGAAGGGCATCAAGGTTTCTCTACCCTACAACCAAGGGGACTTATTTCTGGGTTGCAAAGTTGTTTCTATGTCCAAACATCAGTCAACGTGACCACTACATACTGACAGGCAATAGAAGAAAAACCACACCATCATACCAAACAACACACAAACACCTAAAAAATTCAAAACCCGCTGGTGATAAACACTCAGAAAATATGAAACCCCTCAACTTGATGAAGGGCATCTATGAAAAACCTACGGGCAGAAAACCCAGAAGCAGACCACACAGGTGCACCTGAGAGCCCTCTAGACCCTGGGGCAGAAGTGTCTGCGGACGGAAGGTGGTGCCTGTGACAATGTGGCTGGGGCCAGAAAACCAACCTCAAGCACATCTCAGGCCGAGGCGTCAAACGAAAGACTTCAGAACTTTCAGGTAAGACATCAGGAACATCTCTGGGATCTGGGACTAGCTACTAGTTAACTTGACATCAAAAGCATCATTCCTAAAAGGAGGCAGTGATAAACAGAGTATCGTGAAAACTAAAACTTTTGCTCCGCCAAAGACCCTCTTGAGGATGAAAAAGCAAGTTGCTGACTGGGAGAAAGGATTTGTAAGTCACATAACCAACCTAGCACTAGTATGAAAATGTATTTTAAAAACTCTCAAAATCAACAGTAAAAACCCAAACAACCCAATTAGAAAATGGGCAAAAGACCCAAACAGCCACCTCACTGCGCGGAACATGCAGAGGGAATGCGGAATGATGCTCAGTGTCGTTACTCACTAAGAAAATGCACGTTGCAGCCACAGTGAGCCCGGGACACACCTATCAGGAATGGCCACAGTCAACAGCACTGGCCAGGCCGCCTGCATCACTCACCGCCGGTGAGAATGCGAAATGATGCAGGTATTCCAGAAAAAGGGCTGGTAGGTTCTTTAAAAGGCTAAACACGCACTCACCATCCAATCTGGCAACCGTACCACTGGACACTTATCCAAGGAAATAAAAACAGGTTAAGTATCCCATAGCCACCATGCTTGGACCAAAAGTGTTTCAGACTTTGGATTTCTGAATTTTGAAGTATCTGCATCACACTTACGAGCTAGGCATCCCCAACCGGTGACCCCAAATCTGAATGTTCCAATGGCCCTTTCCTTCCAGGGCCACATCAGTGCTCAGAAAGGTGCAAATCTTGGAGCATTTCCGATTTTGGATTTTCAGATGAGACGCTCAATCTTGTGCAAATGTTTAGAGCAAAGGCTGAAAGCAACCCAAATGTCTCTCAAAGGGTGAACAAGGCAAAATCACAGACGGCCCCTCCACACACCACCAAACACCGCTCAGCAGGAGGGGGCATGAGCACGGGGCACAGCAGCCACTCAGAGGCGCTCCGGGAATCGTGCTGAGGAAGGAGGGTCAGCTCCAGGCTGCCGACTCGCCGTACACAGCACTCTTGAGAGGACGCGGCGTAGCGAGGGACAGTAGGTGGAGGGCCAAGGGTCAGGGAGAGGGAAGCGGCTGAGGCTGTGAGGGGCTTCAGGGGAGCTGGTGTGAGGGTTCTGTGTCTAGATGAGTCTGTGTGGGTCCTAGTGGGAGCCTGTTCCCAACTTTCACAAGATGCAACCACAGGGAAAACGGGATAAAGGGTTCAAAGGGCCTCTCTGCTTCACCACTGCATATAAATCTACAAATATCTCAAAAAGTTTAACCAAAAAACCGAATGCTCACACTCACACTCAGGTCCCCAGTGAACCTGCCTGCCAGCCCAGCACCAAAAAGGTCAAAGCCAGAATTAGAAAAAACTTACAATGTCCAAAACTTGAGGTGAGGACCAGTCCAGGGACGGAGGGCCAACTGCCTTCACCGCCAAGGGCCCTGTCACAATGGGGTCTGCACAGGGTTCCGGGCACAGAATGGGGAGCCACCACTCTCAGGACAGTAGGGAGATGGGGCCACTCTTGCACAATGTGACCAACGCACGTGACAGATGAGGCCTGGGGCTGTTCAGGCGCAGGACTGAGGGTGAGATGGGTGCCATGGGGGAGCTGGGCTGCATGGCGCAGCGCCGTCGCAAGGGCGTGGGGGTGGGCGCAGGAGACCATGCTGGACCCGTCTGCACAGGCGGAGCGCTCCGGTCCTGCAGGCACCAGGGCTCCACACGGGGAGGGCCATTAGGGACACAGGTCTATTCAGTGCAGGAGACTGGGCAGGTGTCACATGAACTCAAACAGGGGAGACGCTAGGATTAAACCAGAAGAAAACACAGACCATCCCGGCCAACATGGTGAAACCCTGTCTCTACTAAAAATACAAAAATTAGCCGGGTGTGGTGGCGCACACCTGTAATTCCTGCTACTTGGGAGGCTGAGGCAGGAGAATCACTTGAACCCGGGAGGAGGAGGTTGCAGTGAGCCGAGATGGCGCCATGGCACTCCAGCCTGGGCAACAGAGTGAAACTCCATCTCAAAAAAAAGAAAAAAAAAAGAAGAAGAAGAAAACAGTCCAGTGTGGAGGGGTGGTAGGGGCATGGCCAGTCCATACAGACCCGGGTCCTCTCTGCAGCACAAAACCCCCCAGAATTCCTGCTGGCCTGGTCCCATTGCCTCAGACTTCCAGGACTAGGTCTAGCCTGGGGAAGGGACATTACAACAGGGATTCTTTTTTTCTTATATAAATTGGTCATTTCATCCATTTTTAAAACTATCAAAAAGCAGAACCCATGCTCATTTCAGGAGAACTCCATTTCCAACACACACGTGAGGGGAAGGACATTTCCTTTATGCAACAAAGGTGCGTCCGCCTGTAATCACAGAGACCACACAGCACACTTCTGTGGCCACAGCAGCACAATCACCACAACTTAACAAATCACATCAACACCCTTTCATATGCAAATGGCTGGTAGTAACTTCAGTAAAATTGATAGTCTCGTGCAAATTGCACTTTCAGATTAAAAAGAGAAGAAAATTTCATCAAAAGTTGACTTACTGAAATGAACTACAGCCCAGTGTGCGTCTTCCTCAGGAAAGATAGGCACAGCTGAAGCCTTGCGCACGACGTGCCGTTCGAAACTCAACTGCTGCCGTTCAGGTAAATCCCACACGCTTCAGAACACATGTGCAGACAGCTATCCGCTGCCATGTTATTAGTGCTACTCAAGTAAAAACAGTGACTGTGTTCAAATTCTGCTTACCATCTGCAAGCATGTTTTCAGATAACAGCTTTTTTCCTCATTTATCTTAGAAATTCCTAGCTCACTTCAAGCAAGGCTGAATAATTAAAAAACCAGTTTTGACCACTTTATGTAGTTTAAGACAATGAGGCCAGGAGTTCGAGACCAACCTGGGCAACATGGTGAAACCTCGTCTCTACTAAAAATACAAAAATTAGCCGGGCGTGGTGGCACGTGCCTGTAATTCCAGCTGCTCAAGAGGCTGAGGCAGGAGAATTGCTTGAACCTGGGAGGCGGAGGTTGCAGTGAGCCAAGATCACACCACTGCACTCCATCCTGGGCGACACAGCAACAACAACAAAAACAACAACAACAAAAAAAACCTGAAGAAAAAAACAAGTCAAAGGTTGGATTTTATTTTTATTTATTTAAAAAAACATTTTTTTTGAGACCAGGCCTCACTTCTGTGGCCCAGAATGGAGTGCAGTGGTGCAGCCACAGCTCACTGCAGACTTGAACTCCTGGGCTCAAGCCATCCTCGCGGGTCCACGTCTCAAAGCACTGGGACCACAGGTACGAGCCCCCTCCCTCACCACTGTATTTAACAGTACGAGAAACAGCGTCTAAAACACAGGTGCTGTTCATAGTACCGATTATGTGGCTGCTTTAACTTATGCAAGCGTTTTGTAAAAGTGTAGTTTAGAACTAACTCTCAGCAGTATCACTTTAATGCACACATCTGTCCTACGATCATGCTTCTACTGATGAGAATCACAGCACACCACAGACCCTGACTCTCAAGATGTGACATTTACACGTCGTTCTGCTCTAGGAGGTGCTGGCCCATTCACCGCCTGGCCCACAACAACCCCACAGGCCAGGCTCCACCACACTGTCCTCGGAAGGCTCCAGGAGTTTTGTCAGCCGGCTGGAGGGTTGGGATTAATTAAGTCAAATGAAGAAATAAGAGTAACACCAAAGGGTTATGCCCTGGTGTTATGGAAAGAGACCTGTCCCAGCCCCTGGGAACACCACAGTGGTAAGAGTACGGCAGGCTGGGCCTGAGTGGCTCCAGGGCAGAGCTGGTCACCAGGAGGCTTTGGCAAAAAAAGGGGGCAGCAGAGGACCAGCCATGCCCTCGCCGCTGAGCTTCCGGGGGGCACATGCCATGCTCAGGGCCCTTCTGGACCCTGCCCCGTGCTCCCCCTCATTTGGCTGTTCTCGAGCCTTTAACCTGGTAATGTTGAGTGAAATGTTTTCCTGAGTTTACTGCACAAGTCTCAGTGTGGGAACCCTTAATACTGCAGCTGAGCTGGACGGCGAGGCGGTCTGGGGGTCCGAGATGAGGGCAGCCTGGTGGGACTGAGCCCCTAGACTCAGGGCCTGATGCCACCTGTGGTCATCAGTGTCAGAAACAAACTGAACTGCAGGCACCTGTTGTCGTGGAAGAGGCAAGCACTAGAAAGTGGACACTGTATTAAAACGCCAACAAGCCCACACAGGACGCCTTTCTAAAGACCAGAAATGACACCACCACCAAGATGCCTTCCTAACGATGGGAGGTGACATCCCAGGACGCCTTCCTAATGGGAGGTGACATCCTCAGGACACCTTCTTAACAACGGGAAGTGACATCACCAGGACGCCTTCCTAACGACGGGAGGTGACGTCCCCAGGACGCCTTCCTAACGACGGGAGGTGACGTCCCCAGGACGCCTTCTTAACGACGGGAGGTGAGGTAACATCCCCAGGACATCTTCCTAACGACGGGAGGTGACGGCACCAGGACGCCTTCCTAACGACGGGAGGTGACGTCCCCAGGACGCCTTCCTAACGACAGGAGGTGACGGCACCAGGACGCCTTCCTAACGACGGGAGGTGACGTCCCCAGGACATCTTCCTAACGACGGGAGGTGAGGTAACATCCCCAGGACATCTTCCTAACGACGGGAGGTGACGTCCCCAGGAAGCCTTCCTAACGACGGGAGGTGACGTCCCCAGGAAGCCTTCTTAACGATGGGAGGTGAGGTAACATCCCCAGGACATCTTCCTAACGATGGGAGGTGACGTCACCAGGACACCTTCCTAACGACGGGAGGTGACGTCCCCAGGAAGCCTTCTTAACGACGGGAGGTGAGGTAACATCCCCAGGACATCTTCCTAACGATGGGAGGTGACGTCCCCAGGATGCCTTCCTAACGACGGGAGGTGACGTCACCAGGACACCTTCCTAACGATGGGAGGTAACGTCCCCAGGATGCCTTCCTAAGGATGGGAGGTGACGTCCCCAGGATACCTTCCTGATGGGAGGTGACGTCATCACCAGGAAGGCTTCCTAATGATGGGAGGTGACATCATCTCTGTACGGCAGGGGATCCTCTTACCTGTCATCAAAATGGCGAACCTCAAATTCATCCTAACCTGAACCCTGCCGGCCCCAGGTCCCACAGCACTGCCAGGATAATGCACAGGAGGCCACCCGTGCTGGCCCAGCTGCCCACGGCCACCCTGAACCTGCACCTGCCCACTGCCCAGTCACCCGACTCCTCCTCCTCTTCGCCGTTACTCCCCCCCATGAACCCAAGGGCTGTGAGGGGCACGCACTGCTCTAGACAGAACACAGTCTATGAGACAGAAAGCCCAGGAGGCACTAGAGAACGTTTCTAGGCGGAGTGGGATCTTCCGAGAGCTGACTGGGCGTTGCCGTGGTGCCTGGCGGGCTCCTCCTTGCCTGTGCACCCAGGCTTCTGGCTCAGAACGTTGCCACCCACTGTGCTTTGGCCGCTCCTGCTCCCCTGACCTGGGAGGGTCCTGCACTCTGGGCCTCAGTGTCCCCATGCAGGGACAGCGCTGGATCCCAAAGGGCTCGCGAAGGACACCAGGCCGTACCTCTCCACCTATTAACTGTGTGCACCCGTTTCCCTCTAGCAGCTTGCATTCTGCACAGAGGGTCTGAGGCGTTCCGAGCTCTCACAGGGCTCCCAGGGTGAACGTACACGAGACTTTGGCGAGTGTCCCTCACCGGGTCAAGTTTAATCAAGTCAAACTTTCGGTTTAATTTCAAAGCAACAACCACAGTACAAAGACTCCTCGTCTAAATCTCCAACAACACCCCACAGCCATTCACATGGCGTCTGCAGGGGCCACAGCCTCAGGCTGAGGGCCAGTCTCGGGTCCACTCAGGAAAACAGGCATCAAAGCTGCGTGCTCAGAGCCTGCGATCCCCCTCTCCCGGGCAGCACAGATCCCGGCTCCCAACGCCTTCCAGTCCAATCAAGTTTCCCTTCCAACTACCACTGGCACCACCCCTGCACCTACGCCGTGTGGAAACGGAAGACGGCAGCCCAGGGTGGCACACAGAGAGCCGGCAGAGAGCAGACGGTGAGGCAAGGGGGGCTCAGAACCAGCCCCGCTCTGCCTGTTCTCCACTGAGTGTCCCCAGGACCGAGTGCTCTGCGGGGCAGCCACAAGCTGTGCACACGTGGGTGCCTGGACACAATTGAGAAGCTAATTGTGGGGGTTTTGTTTCAGTTTTGGGACCCAGGAGTGCAAGTGGGGGAGGGTTCCCACGAGGTGGAAGTGGAGGCACAGGCTGCGACCTCCACCCGCCCTCACTTTGGGCAACTGGTGCCATCCCCCTAACGGACCAGAGCAGCATGCTTGATGAACCCTCACTAGCTGGGGGCCGCGGCTGGGCTGCCATGTACCTGAAGGAGGAGGGCTCCTGGTGGATGGGCAGGGAGCCGGGGGGTGCTGGGGGTCCCCGAGCACCCGTCCTGATGAGCTTCCCCGTGTTGGAGTCATAGATCCGAACCTCTGGGCCAGGCTGGGCCTTGGGAAGAAGCGGCATTGGGTGGAACAGGGCAGTGGGGGGCACACCCTCCCGGTCAGGAAAGGTCGCGGGGCTGTTCTCCCTGTCGGAGGAAGAGAACAAGGGCCGTAAGCGGGTGTCCGGGCGATGCAGGGCAGGCATGCAGGGACTCCCAGCGGGCACTGTCCAGGCATGTGAAGCAAGAGCCGCCCGGCAAGGGAACACCTGGCAGGGACTGGCGGGCACCCACCTCTGTGCCTTGGTGTGGTCGTCCCTGAGTGGGAAGAGCTGCTCCTCCACCTTGTCCCAGCGCTCCAGGCAGCTCCACAGCCAGTCAGGGTTGACCACGTGCAGGTGCCCACACTCCTGTGCCTGCAGCACCTTCTCTGTGCCTGCGGGAGACCAGGCTGAGTCAGGCTCAGGGCGCTCACTCGGCTGCACCCTACTAGGGCTGCCCATTACAGGTGCCCACCTCCCAGGCGAGGATGAACAGCCATGGTGGGAATGGACACACAGGTCAGGCTGGAGTGGGGAGGGTGGATCTTGGACAGGGAGCCGGGCACAGTGGGTGATGTGAGCGGCAGGAGGACCCCTTAACATGTGTTGAGGAAAGCCCCTCAGCAGTGAGGCCATGAACACGGAAGCGAAACTGAAACGTGCACAACTCGGGGAAGGAAGGAACATGGGAGGAGGGCCAGGAGCTGGGCAGACACGGGGCACGGCAGGTGGGCACTCGAGGGGCCGTGGAGGCCCCAGCCTGTCTCAGCTCCACGGTCAGGAGACAAGGGCCTGACTGTCCACGGGAGGCCGGGACTTGGCTTTCTCCTGGGACTCACAGAGCCTGCCTCCGTCCCGCAGCTAGCACCCAGCTATTCCACACTGAGACGGAATCTTCCATTCACCCTTAATTCAAATGCTTTATTGAGCACATGCTTGTCCAGCGCCACATGACACGTGCTGGAGGCGTGACCTCAAATGTCAGGGAGCATTTGCGTGGCTGGGAATGAGCTCACCCTACAGCCGCCGGAGCCATGGAGGCAGGGCCAAGCACTGAAAAGCCCTCTCAGGACACGTGGCCAGGAGAGAAACTGCGACTGGAGGAGCAGAACCTGAAGGGGTTCAGGCAGCCTTAATTCGGGAAAGATCAAAGTGCTTATGGGAGTATTTTAACAGAATAACTAGATATTTGGGTTTTTTAAGCAACAAGGTGTGAGCCTTCCTTCAAGATTCGCCTATCGCTGAAAGGTTCTATTTTACTCAGTGGACATTTCAAACACGGCAGAGCAGCCTGTCCTGTCGGGGGACAGCAGGCCCATGTTCCACTCTTCCAGCCCCAACACGTCCTTCTGTGCACGCTTCAGCTGAACCCTGCGCTTGGTTTTCTAACTTGGAGGGTTTGTGAACTGAAGGCCCCACCTCCTGTTTCTGCCGGGAGCGTCCCTACTGCACCCTGTTGCTGACTCCCTGTTCTTGCTCCAGGGAGGAGGTTCTAACTGTCTGCACCGCACGCTAGTGCCTCCTGCCACTTGGCATGGTGTGCGCGATGACCGTGGTCCGAAAGCACGAACGTGCCCAAATCTGAATTTCACCCAATGTCAGGATCTATTCTTAAAAGATGGTGATTCTGGGAAACGTTTCTGAAATCTGAACATGAGATAAACAGCAATGCCAACTCTAAGGCGTGCCGGCAAGGAGCCTGCGGGCCTGACCACGCACGCCCAGGGTGCGGGGAGGGAGGCGGCACTCACCAGCCCGTGCGGCGATCAGGTGCGTGGCCCTGTCAGGGGCATCGGGACTCAGCACCAGCCGAGTGAGGATCTTTGCTCCCAGCGCTGTGGCGTGGTAATGCTCCCGCGTCTTCTCTATCGGGAAGTTGGTCGGGTGCAGCCCGCTGAAAATGATGGCCACGTCCGCCAGCACCTTGCTCTTGAGCTCCGGCACGATCTTGCGGATGTCCGGCGCCTCCTCAATCTCCTTGTTGAGGAAGCGGTCGTACTTGGCATAGTAGTCGGTGTGCACACGGACCAGGATCTCCTCCAGGTAGATGAGGTGATCATCCTCATCCGTGTCCTCCTCCTCCTCCTCCTCCATGCTCTGGTCCAGGGACTCGCCTACGGTGACGCCTGACAGCTCGCTGTTCTGAGACTCGGTCTCCGCCTCCTTCCTGTCGGCACAGCCGTTGCCCAGGCCGCAGAGGCTGTCCCGCTCGCCCTCCTCCTGCCCACCCAGCTCGGGCCCCTTGTCTGGGACATGTGCGCTGGGCTCGGCCTCTCCAGGGGAACTTGGCCGTGCAGGCCGGCTTGCCTCCAGGGGCCTGCCCTGCGCCAGCACCTCGGCTCCCTCCGGGGCAGCCTCCGGCTTCTGTCGGCCTCTCCTCCCCTCACTTTCACCGTCAGAAGCAGAGGACTTTGTGCCCTCGGACTCACTGCTGCTTTCGCTGTCACTGGATAGGTCGAAGTCCAGGTCAGTGCCCATGGCACCCTGGGAGGGCTGCTGTCTCGGTGCTGCCCGGCCACCCTGTGCACAGGATCCCTGGGGCTCGGGAGTGCCTGCCAGCTCTTTGCTGCCAGCGGGGGCCTGCGCAGGGGGCCAGGCGTCCCTCTCATCTGGCTTCCCAGGGCGGGGTGAGTCCTGCGGGGTGGCAGCCTCACTGCCATTCAGCTCCGGCGCTGGCGTCTCGAGGCCATTGCTGGGCTCCACTCCAGGGGCCTGTGTTCCCCGCTCAGGGTCTCTTGCGGGCGGGGCTTGCTCTGAGACCTCGGTGCCTCGAGAAGAATGATTTACTAAATATGTGCACAAAAGGAAAAGTTACCACAATTTAGCATTAAACATTAAATAATGTTCAAAGTTAAAGCAGCATCCTTCTCCACGGCTGGGAACTCTCAACCACCCTCCAGACCAGGCCTTGGCAAAGCTGCTCTGCAGAGCCGGGCGGGCTGAGCACCCCTCACCCAAAGTGCGTGGGCCCAGAGATGTGCTGGATATCAAATTTGTTTTCTGATTTTGGAGTATTCGCATTAAACTTACAGTTGAACATCCCAAATGTGAAAAATCCAAAATGCTACAATGAGTATTTCCTTCGAGCACCATGTGGGCACTCAGAAAGTTTTGGATTTTGGGGATGACGGATCCTCTACCTACAGGAACCACCGGAGGTTTGCCTCCGAGCTCTGGGCTGCAGACCTGGCGCCCTACGGCCACGGTTTACCAAGCCCCGCTTTGGAGGACTTCGGCAACTCCACGCTGACCCCATCCATCCGATGAGTCTGCACCTCTACGGGAACGCCTCCAGTTCCACTCTCTCCTGGTCTTAACCTCCAGGTTCCATTTTTGTGACTACAGCAGTAAATGTATGCCTCAAAATACTTTTTTAAAAAATAAACATCAAAACACTTAACTTTTCATAGGGTGGACGCCCGCTGCACGCCTGCCTGACACGTTAAACCACACTGTTCTCTGGGGCCCTGGCCGGCGCCCAGCCTGACCACCGTGCATTCGGAATGGTTCCTCCCTGTGGAGTCACTGCACCCCACATTTGCGCTCTCTACAGAATGCCATGGCCAAATGCCAGGGGTACATTTAAGGAAAACTGGGATGAAAGGTGCTGTTCAGATACATTAAGTAAACAGCATTCTTGAGTCTTTATTCAACTGGGAAAATGTTTAAGTTAGGGCCATTTTTTTAAAGGCCCAAATTGAAGCAACATAATATCCTGTTTTTCAGTACTATATAAATAAATCCAATAATCTCTATTGAAATACAAATAAACAAAACCAAAGTGAACCTTGAATTTACAGCAGTCAAAACAGAGATAAGAAATGAGAAGAGATAAACAATAAATAAAATGCAGATTCTTTCTGAAGAATCAGGAAGCAGGTTACCCACCTTTCCTTCTTGTCTGAGATTCCCGGGACCCAGGGGGCGCATTCATATCACCCGTGCCCTGGAAGTACACATATTTCTTCACAGTTATCAGATTGGGGGCAAACTTCCAGACATCTTCTCGGTCATCAATAATGCAAACCATTGAGTCTCCACAAGGAAAGAGATTTCTACAAGCGAAAATGCATAATTTACAAAAAATAACAATGAAAAGCTGTAGTCATTCCCTTTGCCAAGTGTAATGGTTTAAGACTCAGATCCACCTGCAGCCAGGAGACAGCAGGTTAATCAGAAACAGACACTACTGGCCTGAAGACATTTAAACCTCCTTAACATCTTCCCCACTGTTTCCCATTCTCCTTCAAGCAGGAGTTCTCAAACTGTTTCTTAAAGCACCAGAGTCACGACTTCAGGCATTATGGGCCAGCCACAGGGACAAAACCCAACTCTGCTTGTGTGGGCGCGGCCATGTTCCAATAAAACTTCATGCACAAACAAGGCTGGGTAGCCTAAAGGCCAGAATCTGCTGACTCTGAAAACAGACCGGGCTAGGCGCAGTGTGGCTCATGCCTGTAATCTCCAGAGCTTTGGGAGGTCTTGGTGGGAGGAAAGCTTGAGCCTAGAAGTCTGAGACCAGCCTGGGCAACACAGCAAGATCCCGTCTCTACAAAAAACACAGAAATTATCCAGGCGTGGTGGCAGGCACCAGTAGTCCCAGACGCTCAGAAGGCTGAAGCGGGAACATGGCTTGAGCCCAGGAAGTCGAGGCTGTGGTGAGCTGAGACCCCACTACTTCACTTCAGCTTGGGTGACAGAGCGAGACCCTGTCTCAAAAACAAAACACAGACCCACTGCCAATACAGGATTTCTAAGTGGACCTCCAGCTACCTCCATGCAAGCCACAGCGTCCGTCACCAGGGCCTAGCCTGGGCACGTCCCCACCCGATCCTACATTCTGTCTTCAGCCGACTCTTCTTAACAAATCACTAACAGCCTCCTCTCATTCTCTGTTCTGATCAGTCTGCTCACTCTGGCACACACTAGCAAAAAGGAGGTTTGTTTTTGAAGTAAATACCTTCAGATTCTCTTCTTAGTTAACACCAGCTTGCATAGGCCTCACAGTCTGTGTGGGCTCCCTAAATCTAAAACCCAAAATGCTGAGAGGCAGGTGGCCACCGTGAGCCAGGAAGTGACTGATGCTGAAGCTGTGATCACCAGGGCTCCTTGGGAGAACAAGCCACACCTGCCATGTTGTCACGACAGCAGGACGGACTTCCGGGTGGAAATGGGGAAGTTCCTCACACAGAGCGGGCAAGAAACATCAAAGAATAGAAAAGAATACACAAAAGTCTTGCGTAGGGGCGGAGAGGGGCCAGCCGTGTCAAAAAAGCTCAGAGGAGCTGACGGGGAGGGGCTCTGGAGCTGATGGAAAGGAAGAAATGGCAAAAGGCAAAAATTTGGGAAACTGGTCTTCTAAATTATTAGTAGGATTAACAGAGGCAAGCTCCTGAGAAAATTACAAACCACAGATGCCAATGCTGACGTCAAGAACATCCCGTAAACCAGCGGCCCCACAAAGCTGCAAACCTGTATGTGGGGCGGAGTCATGAACATTCCTCTGCCCACTCGGGTCCTCATGGCTGCTGCCTCCCTAATGCCCACTGCGTCCCTATGCGGCTCTGCCCTCCTGGGTTCTGGGCCTGAAAGTCAGTCCCTGAGTTTCCCAGGAGCCCTGGCCACTCCCTGGATACTCAGAGGCAAAAAGGCCAAACCGTTCACACCCGGCTACTGTGGGGACGCACACCTGCCTCCTCCCTCTCCAGCCACAAATCTCAATGCCAGGTCTTCGCATAGGAACGAAAATCTGAAGCTAAAGGGACTAGAACGATCACACACACCAAGACTGGTTAGACAGACAGACACACAAAGTCAGGTGGCAGGCTGACATCAAATGGGTGCCGTCTGACAGAGACGAGGCAGGGAGGACGACAGTCCCACCTCCACTGACACAAGGCCCAGCTCCAAGGTGGTTTCAAGGCAGGGCTGTTGGGACGGGAAGAGCCTGCGTCAGGTAGCCTGGGAGGCAGCAGGAGCACAGGTTAGAAAGGAACTTTCTCAGTAGTCTGAGGCTAACAAGGAAAACTGGAGAGAGGACGGGAAATTCCCAAAAAACACCAATACGAAATACCGCTCTAAATCTCAAAATGTGATTTTTAAAATGGGCAATGAACAGGGAGGAGTCTCTGTGATGAACTTGGCTGCGTACATACCTAAGGTTTCCTGTTTTAGAAAATGGGTCGATACATTCATCCCTCGATAATATTCGATGAGAAAAAAGCTTCTTCTCGGGGTCTAAAAATCCTTGAACAAGAAAACAGGACAAAGATTGCACATTTGAGATGCATTTACATCACATTACACATGGCGAAGCCTTGGGTGCTTCCTGCCAGGGGCAGACACGAAGCATGGAAAACTGGCACCAAACACTTTACCCTGTTCAGGGGAGACGTCTCATCTGGGGCTTCTGATCTCTCAAGGTGAACTTATTTCTCAAACACAAAGTATGTTGACAAGTGTCTATAATTCTATTAATCTGAAAAATTTCTAACGTCCTACTGAAGTGCCTATCTAAACCAGATGGGCAGGAAAATTACAGAAGGCACTTGTATAAGTGAAACAGGTGAGTGATCATTCTATTTTGAAACACTCTGTGTGTGCTGCTCCACGTGACTGAGTCTAGACACTAAACTGAAATTATTCTGTGTCCCTTTGGATACATCTTTCTTAACCCCAGGCAAGCGGCCCACTACTCTCGTCTGTAACGGTTCGTGGAGGAAAGGCATCAAGGAGGCGCGCTTCTCCCAAGTGCTTTAGTAGCATGATACAAACTCACACGCCATGTGGGAGAAATACACAGAAAGGCCAGTTACTTCTCACCAGGATACACTACGTTTTAGCGCTAATTTAGGCAACAAAGAAGCCTGCCTGACAGAAGAGGCTGGGAAGGACAGACTTGACATGACACTGACCAGCTGCTGCAGAGTGTACTTCCACAGTGAGGAATCCGCTTGGGCTGCACTTGACACCTATCCTTTATATGACAACTGTCATTACAAGTCCAGGGAAATTTTTACACACAATTTTCTAAAGAGCTTCAGGTGCCTGATGATCTGCTTTGATTCCTTAAATAAGCGATACCATGCTATCTGCAAACCACTTTCTACGATTCAGGAAGCACCCTGATCACAATCAACACATCAGGCAGAGATTTCTCGGGATTACTTCCATTCTGGGTTTCTTGGTCTACAAATTTACCTTCTAAACTTTAAGCCTACTGTGTTATCTTCCTAATTTTGTGAAGTTTTCAGTTTAAAGTGCCCATATTTATAAATAAAGACTATTTTAAAATAAGTTATCTCTTGCTAATTTGCAAGACCCATAGAATACATAGTAAGCGTGCTTCAGTTTGTGGAAATAGGGCACTAAACAAAAGCCAAACAGGCTTTTCAGGTAATTTATTCCATTGGTAAAATATGTTGGAGGCATCAAGTTCAATGTCAATTTAATTTCACCAACCATTTAAAACATTCTGGAGGTGAAAAGCTACTGTAATTATGAAGCCTCAAAAAGAAACGTTTCAGTTACTCATCATACAAGTGGCTGAAGGCATAAATTTGTACATACCTCAAGGGACAGGTATTCTATTGTACCTAGATAATGTGTTTAGGGGTATTTGTTCATTCAACATTTACTAAGTTTAACATGACTTGGAATTTTACTAGGAATATAAGGTACAAGAATGAATACAACACGATTACTACTCTCCCAAGAGGCTGAAACTGTAAGAAAACTGAACACGTGAACACACAACCTCTATCTGCCATGACATGTGCAGGTGCCATGGAACAAAATGGTGACTGGACTGCAGAAGAGCGAGCTGGTGCAGAGCTGGGAGCTGGGACTGTGGTCTCATCATGGCATGCAGATCCCCTGCACAACTGTTAGTTATGCAGAAAGCCAGGAGGCAGACTAGACATCTCAGAAGCACCATGAACCCAAACTCCAGCCATGCAGTCCACGTTGTCTCAAGACTTAAGTCTCACTGGAATGCCTGGCTCCATGTCCCCACGTGGCACACAGGGTCCACTTCCGGGATCTGAACACACCCTGGAAGGCCTGGCTCCATGTCCCCAGGTGGCACACAGGGTCCACTTCCGGGATCTGAACACACCCTGGAAGGCCTGGCTACATGTCCCCACGTGACACAGAGGGTCCACTTCTGGGATCTGAATGTACCCTGGAAGGCCTGGCTCCATGACCCGTGTGGCACACAGGGTCCACTTCTGGGATCTGAATGGGCCCTGGAAGGCCTGGCTCCATATCCCCATGTGGCACAGAGGGTCCACTTCCGGGATCTGAACACACCCTGGAAGGCCTGGCTCCATGTCACCACGTGACACAGAGGGTCCACTTCTGGGATCTGAATGTACCCTGGAAGGCCTGGCTCCATGACCCGTGTGGCACACAGGGTCCACTTCTGGGATCTGAATGGGCCCTGGAAGGCCTGGCTCCATGTCCCCATGTGGCACAGAGGGTCCACTTCTGGGATCTGAACGCACCCTGGAAGGCCTGGCTCCATG
>PVKV010026298.1:0-28238 GCA_004027835.1 Alouatta palliata | reverse complement strand
AGCATATCACACTGGGGTCTGTTGGGGGGAAAAAGGGGAGGGACAGCGGGGGGTGGGGAGTTGGGGAGGGATAGCATGGGGAGAAATAACAGATACAGATGATGGGGAGGAAGGCAGCAAATCACAATGCCATGTGTGTACCTATGTAACAATCTTGCATGTTCTTCACATGTACCCCCAAACCTAAAATGCAATAAAAAGTATATATTAAAAAAAAAAAAAAAAAAAAGATGGCCATGCTACTTAAAGCAATCTACAGAGTCAATGCTATTTCTCTCAAACTACCAACATTTTTCACAGAATGAGAAAAAACTATTCTAAAATTCACAAGGAACCAAAAAGCAAAAAGAATAAAACCAGAGGCATCACATTACCCAACTTCAAACTATACTATAAAGCAACAGTAACCATAACAGCATGGTACTGGTACAAAAACAGACAAATATGCAGCCATAAAAAGAAATGAGGTCATGTTCTTTGCAGGGATATGGATGAAGTTGGAAGCCATTATCTTCAGCAAACTAACACAGAAACAGAAAAACAAACACTGCATGCTCTCACCTATAGGTGGCAGTTTAATGATGAGAACACATGGACACATGGCAGGGAACAACACACACTGGAGCCTGTCAGAAGAGGGAGGGAGGAGAGGAGAGCATCAGAAAGAAAAGCTAATGGATGTTGGGCTTAATACCTAGGTGATGGGATGATCTGTGTAGCAAACCACTGTGGCACACATTTACCTGTGTAACAAACCTGCACATCCTGAACATGTACCACCGGAATTAAAATAAAAGTTCAAAAAGAAAAAGACAAATAGACTAATGAAATAGAATAGAGAATTCAGTAATAAAGCCACACATTTACGGCAATCTGATCTTCAACAAAGTCAACAAAAATAACCAATAAGAAAAAGATTCTCCGTTCAATAAATAGGGCTATGATAGCTATTTAGTTACAGAGAAGTATGAAAAGTGGACCTCTATTTTTCACTACCTACAAATTAACTCAAGATGGATTGAAGATTTACATGTAAGACCTAAAACTACAAACATCTTAGAAAATAATCTAAGAAATACCATTCTGGATATCAGCCCTAGGAAAGAATTTATTTCTTAGTGCTGAAAAGCAATGGCACAAAAATTGGCAAGTGAAACCTAAAAAACTAAAGAGTTTCTGCACAACAAAGGAAACTGTTAACAGAGTAAACAGCTTATGGAATGGGAGAAAATTTTCACAAACTATGCATCTGACAAAGATCTAATATCCAGAATCTATAAGAAATTTAAACAATTCAACAAGCAAAAACCAAACAACTACATTAAAAAAATGGGCAAATGGCTGGGCATGGTGGATCATGCTTGTAATCCCAGCACTTTGGGAGGCTGTGGCAGGCAAATCATTTGTTGGCCAATCTTGGCAACATGGTGAAGCCTCATCTCTACTAAAAATAAAAATTAAAAAATTAGCCAGGCATGGTAGTGGGTGCCTGAATCCCAGTTATTTGGGAGGCTGAGGCAGGAGAATTGCTTGAACCCGGAAGGCAGGAGTTACAGTGAGCTAAGGTAGAGCCATTGCACTCTAGTCTGGGCAATGAGAGCAAAACTCTGTCTCAAAAAAAGAAAAAAAAAAAGAAATAGTAAAGAAGGCTCTATACTCAGATTTAAACTTAAAATATAAAAATAAAGAAAGCGATAGAAAATGAGTATAAATTTTAAAGGATTTTAAAAATAATGTATAAATTATGAAAGTTATGCTACATAATTATATTTTGCAAATATGCTATATATTATAATTAAATATCAATTTTTGTTATCTTGTATAAAACAATAATAATGTACTTTTCATTATAAAATATGTGTAAAATTAAAATAAATAATAATGCAAAGAATGATATGATAGTCATAGTGTTAAAATGTTGTAAAATCTTTGTAGTATCCTGGCAATAACGAAAATACAAAATAAGTGTTAGACTTTAATAACCAGTGGTTTATGTTGTAATCTCTAGGACAACCATTAAAAGGTTATTAAAAAAATTTATAACTGTTAGGGTGACTAATAGAGGGCTATATGGAATAATAAAAATGCCTATCTGATTCAAAAATTGACGAGAGGAAAAAATATAGCAGAAGTTGGACAATTAAAATGAGGTAAGAAAATATGCTAAAAGCTAATTAAAAGCCATCTCCTAATTTGTTAAAAACAACAATATACTGCTTTCAAGAGACATATCTTAAATGTAAGGACTCTGAAATATACAGAGCAAAAAGATGAATAAAAAACATACTATGAAAGTAGTAACAAAATTAAATCTTGTGCACCTGCATTTATATCAATATGTATTTGAAAGCATGAGGGAGTACTGGAGAATAGGAGGAACATCTCTTTATTCTCAGTTCACCAGAGAAATATAATGACTTAAAGTCTGTATGTATCTAAAAATAAAGTCTGTATGTATCTAGTAGCTGGGATTACAGGTGCCCACAACCACATCCAGCTAATTTTTTATATTTTTATTAGAGACAGGGTTTCACTAAGTTGGCCAGGCTGGTCTCGAACTCCTAACTTCAGGCAGTCCACTCATCTCACACTATTTCTTTTAGTGCAGAACTCTTATTGACAAATTCTTTTAAGTTTTGTTGTCCTAAAGGTATAGGGGATTGGTTAGAGTGGTGGGAAAAACTATAGGCAAAAAAACACAAACCTCCTGAAAGGTCTGCAGAGCCCTGGAGAAGAATAGCTGAAG
Source organism: Alouatta palliata (assembly GCA_004027835.1). Lineage (NCBI taxonomy): Eukaryota > Metazoa > Chordata > Mammalia > Primates > Atelidae > Alouatta > Alouatta palliata. The sequence continues at coordinate 25,492 of PVKV010026298.1, read as the reverse complement.
GCAGCTATGGCATAACCCTGAGGCAGAGGGCAAGGAGTAGGTACAAGGGAGTGTGTGAGAATTTATCTTAAACAGTCTTGTTTACTTATATTGACCAGGAACTCATCTTTGATCATCTGCTCACGTCAGAAGTAACCTAAATTCAGTTAGGAATTGAGATTATTTGAAACTGGGCCTCAGATATTCTAAGGGTTGGCTAGTGTCAGTTTTTGCATATTCTCACAACTAGAATCTAAGGTACTTTCCAGGGCTCCATGCTAGGCAGATCCTGAACACTAGTTTTTATCACCAAGCCCCATAAGATGGAGGAAATCTCTCAACAGTCCTTAAGTTGCTGTGATGGTTTTGAGGGGAGAACAGAATCACTTATCTTAGCTTTTTCCTTCTCCCAAATCTTAGTTTTCCATATCTTCTCTCCCTTGGTAGCTCCCTGATGCCTTCACACTGATTTTTTAATGCCGCATATTTCTATTTATCTTCAGTAGTAGAGTTTGTCTTAAACTAGTCCATTTGCTGGAAGCACAACTCCTTATGTTGGGTGGGGGGACTGATTGTCTTATAACTCTGTCTAATTTGTATTGTTATGTTTATACATAATTTTGCAAAACAGAACAAAAAATCTTTTCCTCTGCTTGTAAATATGTTTATATCATGAAACTAACTGGACTTGTCTGTTATTCAGCCCAGAACACCAAGGGAAAATTTGTTTTCCTTCTATTTTAGTATTTCAGTCAGTGTGAACTATATTGGTTACACTATGAAAATAAATTGACCCTAAACTTTAGAACTTAATGCAAAGTGTTTTAAATTACTCATACTTCATGTGCCTCAGGTAGGGAGGGATTCTGCTTTGGCTCAATATCATCAAAAATTCAGATAAATCTAGAAAATTTCTAGTTATAGTAAAAGTCTTAAGTTATAGCAAATAAAGTTCTGACTCTGAAAGTGTTTCACCTGGACATAACTCATGTCTCTTCTGCTTACCATCCATTGGTCAAATCAAATCACATGGCTAGGCCCTCCTTAAAGAGTCAGAAACATTTAATTTTACCCTGTGCTTACAAACAGAAACAGAGTATCTCTGAACAGCACCAATGGCTAACAGAAACAGCTTTTTTTTTTAAGTGGTCAACAAGCATCATAACTATTATAACTGCAAGACTGTGAAGTCCTCAATGATGGATAATATGTTCTATTCTTAACTGTATATATACTCTAATACAATTGTGTTAGTTTCATATTGCTGACATAAATTACTAAAAACCAATGGCATAAATAAATGGCATAAATAAACACAAATTATTAATCTTACAGTTCTGTAGGGAAGTCTGGTACAGCTTTCACTGAGCTAAAGTCAAGTGGTCAGTGTCTATTTTCCTTTCTGTAAGCTCTAGTGGAAAAATTAAATTTTTGCTTATTTGAGTTACTGATAAAGTAAGTTTCAGTGGTTATAGGACTTAGTGAGGTCCCTGTTTGCTTGCTGACTACAAACTAAGGACCATTCTAAGCTTCTAGAGACTATCACATTACTGCATTCATGGTCACCTTCCTTCATCTTCAAAGCCAGCAACTGCAGGTTGAGACTATCTCACATCACATGTCTCTGACTTTTCTGGCTCTTCCTTTCCACCTTTAAGAATTGTTGTGATTGTCTCACCCACAAAACCCAAGACAATCTCCCTATCTCAAGGTCCTTAATCCCTTTTGCAAAGTCTATTTTGCCATTAAAGAAAAATATTCACAGGTTCCAGGCATTAAAGCATGAATATCTTTGCAAGGTGATTATTTTGCCTATCAAAACAGTTCATGGAAAAAGCCATGTGCCCGGTAAAGTATAGCTAAAAATATGATGAAGAAAAGGAGCTATGATAAGTATATAAGTATATATCACAACAAAACAACTGTTAAAAATTCCTTTCTTATGAAAGACAAAGTACTTTTCTGATTATATTTCTATGATTATTATTATTACTATTACTATTTGAGACAGGATCTTACCTTGTCATCCAGGCTGGAGAACAGTGGTGTAGTCATGGCTCACTGTAGCCTCGACTTCCCAGGCTCAAGCAATTCTCCCACCTCAGCCTCTCAAGCAGCTGAGACTACAGGCACGCACTGGAATATCCTGCTGTTTTTTAAAAATTATTTTGTAGACATGGGGTCTCACTACGTTGCCCAGGCTAGTCTTGAACTCCTGGGTTCAAGCAACTCTCCTGCCTTGGTCTACCAAAATGCTGGCATTACAGGTATGAGCTACTGTCCCTAGCATACATTTCTATTATTGCAGATAACTTTTTGAGACATACTTTTCTCATTCAGTAGACATATAATGAAAATTGTTGAATAAATGAACAAATGAATAAATACATACTTCCTCACTATACTCAAATGCTTGTTATCTTTTATGGAATATAGTTCTTTCAATTTTTGGTGCTAACATTTATGTGCATATTTTATTTTTCTGTTAGACTATAGCCTCTTGGAAATCAATGTCAAAATATGTTTTGTGCATACATCTGCCACACAAAAATAGATATTGCATAAATAGTGCACCTAGCAGTAGTTAATAAATATTTGTAAAAATATAGTTAAAGAATGACATTTCTTATAATTCAAAATTACTTTGAAAACAAAAAAGTCATATTTGAAATCAGGATTATAGATTCAATACATATCTAATTGCAAGTGTGTCTGAGTTTTTAAAAAGAGCTTACATATGTAATGGAAAGAACTAAAGTTCAAATATCTCACTGAATTTAAAGGAAAATTGAAATCCAAAAATTTGATTAATTTCTGTGTCAAATTATATATTCAATGGCCTTTCTATCACACTGGTTTGATTCCATCTATTCCTAGGAAAGAATACTTAAAATAGTAATGCACATTTTTTTAAGAAAAAATAAATAAATTGTGTTTTTAAATGTAGACAAGTTATTTATGGCCAAACTCAGTTGTCCTTCACATCCTGAAATCTTAATTTAGAATGACTAGTTATATATTTTTGCTATCACTGTGTGTGTGTGTGTGTGTGTGTGTGTGTGTGTGTAATATATTTGTAAATAATGGTGTCAGTTACTAGAGGTACTAATCACAAATGATGAAATTAATGAAATAACAAGAATTAATGGACATTATTGCAAGAATTAATTGCATTATTTTGTCAACAAAACTTCAAGTGATTAATGGGTACAAGTTTGCAAGTGAGCCATGTATTGATTGTACTCTTTAGATAAGCATGGATGACACAACTCTAAGAAAAGGCACATGGGGAGAGTATGCATGAGATAAAGATTTATACTAAAATAATCTAAGAATGACTTTTCCCAGGGCTGTGTCATATATGCACATATAAAGATTTCAATCAATACTATAGCATGACTTGATTTCATACTTGTACCTATTAATCATTCAAAGTATATTTAGTATGCATTTATAAATTTAACACATATATTTAAGTATGTAAATATATATACTTAATTTTTAAATACTGAAAGATAATTTTAAAAAATAATGTTTGTGTTTGATCAATCAGCTAGTGAAGGCAATCTGGTCCAATATACAGAGAAATACAACCATAGACAGGTACTTAACTTTTTCTCTTTGTTATTAATACTGATTCTTCAGGGATACATGAAATTATTATTTTATAATGCATAATACAAAATGGTCTATGTTAGTAAATATGAAAAAGTTTCAACAATCTGCTTGTTTTGTCATGATTCAGGGCATTTTGCTTATATATTTATAAATATATAAAACTCAAATATTTAGGAATGAGTTTTATATATTTACATACATAAGTATGTATTTCTAAGGCATATTGTAGTTTTCAAATAAATCTTACCCATGGTATAGCACTGTATTTTCACAATTTCTCTGTGATGTAGGCAGGGCAGGAATAACTAATTCAATTTTACAAATGAGAAAATTGAGATTCAAGAGTTATAAGTGATATACCCATTGTTTTAGAGCTAATTGTGGCAAGTCAAGAAATCCGTTAATATAGATTTCTTTGTATTCCCTTATTTTTTCTTATTTTTTAACAGGTGTCTTCCTAAACATTAACCCTGAAAAACTGCCTGATACTTCTCTAAAAGATTATATGCAGTGCATAGGACTTTGTTTCAGAGAATTGCTCAGCTATATGCCTAACCTTTCAGAAACAAGGTCAGTAACCCACTAGCCACAGATTTTCCAGATATGGCTGCTAAACGTTTGCCATTTTGATTAGACCTTAGAAAAATTAATAGTGTGATAATAGTACTCTAGTTCTTTCTGTCACAAGGTTTGTGGTAGCAGAAAATTACTAGGTTGAGTTCTTGTTTATTTGATACGCTTCCTTCATCATTAGCATTTGAAGAGCTTCCCTATCCTACATATCAAAGTCACGATTACTGAACATTCTATTTTTCATGTGTTTTTGTCATTACCCTTAGTCATAGCTTAAAAATTAATTGTTGCTTAGTTAGACATACCTCTTATCCACCCAAAGACTACAGATTTCCATTCTAACAGATAACAATGATTTTATTAATAATACTGTTGAAAATCGCTATAGAATATGTTTTATATGAGGGTGCTATTCTGAATATTCAACCGCAATTATCTTTTAGAATAAACAATATGGTGATAACCCATATGTGAAGAACATGCAGGATTGTTGCTTAGGTACATACATGGCAAGGTGGTTTGCTGCCTCCATCCCCGTCACCTATATCTGGCATTACTCCCCTTCTTATCCCTTCCCAACCTTGCTACCCACTCCCTATTCCCTCACAACAGACCCCAATGTGTGATGTTCACCTCCCTGTGTCCATGTGTTCTCATTGATCAACACCCACCTATGAGCGAGAACATGTGGTGTTTGATTCTGTTCTGGTGTCAGTTTGCTGAGAATCATGGTTTCCAGATTCATCCGTATCCCTACAAAAAAACAGGAACTCATCATTTTTTACGGTTGAACAGTATTCGTAGTGTATATGTGCCATATTTTCCTTGTCCAGTCTATCATCGATGGGCATTTTAGTTAGTTTTAGGTCTTTGCTATTGTAAACAGTGCCACAATAAACATATGTGTGCATGTGTATTTATAATAGAACAATTTATTATCCTTTGGATATATACCCAGTAATGGGATTGCTGGGTCAAATGGAATTTCTATTTCCTGGTCCTTGAGGAATTGCGACACTGTCTTCCACAATGGTTGAACTTATTTACACTCCCACCAACAGTGCAGAAGTGGTCCTATTTCTCCACATCCTCTCCAGCATCTGTTGTCCAGACTTTTTAATGATCACCATTCTAAGTGGCATGAGATGGTATCTCAATGTGGTTTTGATTTGCATTTCTCTAATGACCAGGGATGATGAGCGCTTTTTCATATGTTTGTTGACCTCATATATGTCTTCTTTCGAAAAGTGACTGTTTATGCCCTTCGCCCACTTTTGAATGGGTTTGTTTGTTTTTTTCTTGTAAATCTGTTTTAGTTCTTTGTTGATTCTGGATATTAGCCCTTTGTCAGATGGGTAGATTGCAAAAATTTATTCCCATTGTGTTGGTTGCTGGTTCACTCTAATGATTGTTTCTTTTGCTGTGCAGAAGCTCTTAAGTTTAATTAGATCCTATTTCTCTATTTTGGCTTTTGTTGCCAATGCTTTTGGTGTTTTAGCCATGAAGTCCTTGCCTATGCCTATGTCCTCAATGGTTTTGCCTAGATTTTCTTCTAGGGTTTTCATGGTGTTAGGTCTTATGTTTAAGTCTTTAATCCATCTGGAGTTAATTTTAGGGTAAGGTGTCAGGAAGGCGTCCAGTTTCTGCTTTCTGCACATGGCTAGCCAGTTTTCCCAACACCATTTATTAAACAGGGTATCCTTTCCCCATTGCTTGTTTTTGTCAGTTTTGTCAAAGATCAGATGGTTGTAGGTATGTTGCATTGCCTCTGAGGCCTCTGTACTGTTCCATTGGTCTATATGTCTGTTTTGGTACCAGTACCATGCTGTTTTGATTACTGTAGCCTTGTAGTATAGTCTGAAGTCACATAGTGTAATGCCTCCAGCTTTCTTTTTGCTTAGGATTGTCTTAGCTATGGAGGTTCTCTTTTGGGTCCAATGAAGTTTAAGGTGTTTTTTTCCAGTTCTGTGAAGAGGGTCATAGGTGGCTTGATGGGGATAGTGTTGAATCTGTAAATTACTTTAGACAGTATGGCCAATTTCACGATATTGATTCTTCCTAATCGTAAGCATGGAATGTGTTTCCATCTGTTTGTGTCCTCTCTTATTTCATTGAGCAGTGGTTTGTAGTTCTCCTTGAAGAGGTCCTTTACATCCTTTGTTGGTTGTACTCGTAGGTATTTTATTCTCTTTGTAGCAATTGTGAATGGGAGTTTGCTCTTGATTTGACTCTCTGTTTGTCTGTTGATGGCGTACAGGAATGCTTGTGATTTCTACACATTGATTTTGTATCCTGAGACTTTGCTGAAGTTGCTTATCAGTTTAAGGAGATTTTGGGCTGAGACAATGGGGTCTTCTAAATATATAAACATGTCGTCTGCAAATAGAGACAATTTGACTTCTTCCTTTCCTAATCAAATGTGCTTTATTTCTTTTTCTTGCCTGATTGCTCTGGCTAGAACTTTCAATACTATATTGAATAGCAGTGGTGAGAGAGCACATCCTTGTCTAGTGCCAGATTTCAAAGGGAATGCTTCCAGTTTTTACCATTCAGTATGATATTGGCTGTGGGTTTGTCATAAATAGCTTTCATTATTTTGAGATATGTTCCATCTATACCTAGTTTATTGAGCATTTTTAGCATAAAGTGCTGTTGAATTTTGTTGAAGGCCTACTCTGCATCTATTGAGATGACATGTGGTTTTTGTCTATGGTTCTGTTTATGTGGTGAATTATGCTTATAGAGTTGTATATGTTGAACCAGCCTTGCATTCCTGGGATGAATCCTACTTGATCATGGTTGATAAGCTTTTTGATGTGCTGTTGCAATTGGTTTGCCAGTATTTTATTGAAGATTTTTGCATCTATGTTCATCGTGAATATTGGCCTGAAGTTTTTTTTGTTGAGTCTCTGCTGGTATCAGGTTGATGCTGGTCTCATAAAATGATTTGGGAAGGATTCCCTGTTTTTGGATTGTCTGGAATAGTTTCAGGAGTGGCACCAGCTCCTCTTTGTACGTCTGGTAGAATTAGCTGTGAACCCATCTGGACCTGGGCTTTTTTTGGTTGGAAGGCTATTAATCGCTGCCTCAACTTCAGCCCTTGTTATTGTTCTACTCAGGGTTTCAACTTCTTCTAGGTTTAGGCTTGGGAGGGTGCAAGTGTTCAGGAATTTATCCATTTCTTCCAGGTTTACTGTTTTATGTGCATAGAGGTGTTTGTAGTAATCTCTGATGGCAGTTTGTAATACTGTGGAATCGGTGGTGATATCCCCTTTATTGTTTTTTAATTGCATCTATTTGATACTTCTCTCTTTTCTTTTTTATTAATCTGGCTAGCAGCCTGTCTATTTAGGTGATCTTTTCAAAAACCCAGGTCCTCGATTTATTGATTTTTTGATGGGTATTTTGTGTCTCACTAAAGGTGGACTGCTTCGGTAATGGCAGACTGCCTTACTAGTGGTGCGCTGCCTCAGAAATGGTGGACGCTCTTACCACCCCAGAGCTGGACTGTCCTGGGTCCAGCTGCGCTTGGTGTGAAACTCTCAATCCAGAGCATTTCAGATTTCTGGTCTTTGTGGGGGTGGGACCTGCTGAGCCAGATCACCTGGCACCCTGTTTAAGCCCCCCTTTTTTTGAGTTGAACAGGCGATCTGTCTTCCAGGCATTCCAGTCACCAGCTGAAACGGTATCTGGATTTGTGCGAGTTTTGCGCAGAGACGTGCTGCGCCAGCTGAAACAGCTGCCCCGGAGACTCGTGGCACTTTTCCGCCCTGGAATTTCCTTGTCTGTGGGCAGTAAAAATTCATTTGGAAATGCGATGATCACTCACGCTCTGCATTTTCGCTAGGAACTGCAATCCAGAGCTGTTCCTACTTGGCCATCTTGGATCAGTCCCCCTCTCCTTTTGTTAGTTTCATTGAAGGTTTGTCAACTTTGTTTAACCTCAAAAAACCAACTTTTTGTTTCATTCATCTTTGGTATTGTTTTCTTTTTAAAATATATTTTATCCCTGATTTTTATTTCTTTTCTTCTACCAATTATGGGTTTGCTTTGCTCTTGTGTTTCTAGTTTTTTAATATGTGTCATCAGTTTATTTAAAGCTTTTCTACTTTTTTGACATAGGTGATCTTAGCTATAAACTTCCCTCTTAGTACTACTTTTGTTGTATCTGATAAGTTTTGATATGTGTGTTTTCATTACCATTTCTTTCAAGAAATTTTCCAATTTTCTTCTTAATGTCTTTATTGACCCAGTAGTCATTCAGGTGCATATTGTTTAATTTCCATGTGTTTGTATATTTCCCACAATTTCTGTTGTTATTAATTTCTAGTTTTATTCCATTTGATCACAGAAGATACTTGATATCACTTCAAATGTTTGAATGTTTTCAGATGTGTTTTGTGACCCAGCATATGGTCAATCTTTGAGAATGATTTATGTGCTGAGAAGAACACATATTCTGTGGGATGAAATGTTCTGTAAATATCTACTATGTCCACTTGGTCTGTAGTGCACATTAAGTTCAATGTTTGTTAATTTTCTGTCCTGAGAACAGTCCAATACCGAACGTGTTAAGTCTCTGTCTATTTGTATAATCACATATCTTTCTTTAGCTCTAATATTACTTGCTTCCTATCACTATGTGTGCCAGTTTTGGGTCTGTAAATATTGGCAATTGTGATATCCTCTCACTGATTTGACCCCTTTATTATCATATAATGACCTTTGTCATCTCTTGATACTTTTTGTCTTGAAATTTATTTGTCTTATGTAAGTATAACTATTCCTGCTCTTTTCTGATTTCATTTGCATAGAATAAGGTTTCCCATTTCTTTGTTTTCAGGCCACATGCGTCTTTATGGTGAAGGCTGTTTGTTGTAGGCAACAGATTGTTAGTCTTCTTTCTTATCCATTCAACTACACTATGTCGTTTAATTTGTAAAATTAAAAGAGAGAGTTTACTGCACTTACATTCATTATTATTATTGATAATAAAGTCTTACTCCTGCCAGTTTGTTGCCTTCTGATTGTCTCTTCCTTCTATCACTCTTTTCTGTCTTCCATTTTGTGAAGTTGGTTTTCTCTGTTTATATATCTTAATTTCTTGCTTTTTATTTTTTGTGCATCTGTTGTATGTTTATTTGATTTTAGATTACCACTAGGCTTCCAAATGCTATCTTATTACTCAGTATTTTAAGCTGATGACAACTTAACACTGACTGCAAAAACAAACTGACAGACGAGCAAACAGAAGCTAATAAAAACTCTAAACTTTAACATTGTATCCCTGCTTTTTAAGATTTTGTTTTTTCAATTTATATTTTATTTTAGTGTGTCTTGAAAAGTTATCATAGGTTTTTATTATCATTATTAGTTTATCATTTAGTCTTTCTTCTTAGAGTAAAAGTAATTAACCACATCACAGCTAAAATGATATAATATTCTATGGTTTTCCATGTTCTTAATATTAACAGTGAGTTTTGTACCTGCAGCTGACTACTCATTTTCATTTAACATCCTTTTATTTCTTATTAAAGAAAGGGTTAAAGATATTAACCCTTTAATATCTTTTTTAGGACAGGTCTGGTATGGATGAAATCCCTCAGGGGTTTTCATTTGTTTGTCTGGGAAAGTCTTTATTTCTCCTTCATCTTGAAGGATATTTTCACTGGATATATTATTCTAGGGTAAGAATTTTTTTCTTTCAGCACTTTAAATATGTCATGCCACTCTCTCCTTACCTATAAAGTTTCCACCAAAAAGTCTGATACCAGTGTATTGGAGCTGCATTGTATGTTATTTGGTTTTATTCCCTTGCTGGTTTTAGGATTCTTTCTTTATTTTTTATCTCTGCGAGTTTAATTATTAAATCCCTTGAGGTAGTCTTCCTTGGGTTAAACCTGCTTGGTGTTCCATATAACCTTCTTGTACTTGAATATTGATATCTTTCTTTAGGTTTGGAAAGTTCTCTGTTATTATTCCTATGAATACACTTTCTATCTCTATTTCTTTACCTCCTTTTTAAGGCCAGTAACTCTTAGATTCACCCTAGGCATGCTGCATTTATTTTTGTTCTTTTTTTCTTTGTCTCGTGTGATTATATTTTCAAATAGCCTATCTTCAAGCTCACTAATTATTTCTTCTGTTGGATCAATTCTGTCTGGGAGCTAGTCTCTAGAGTTGGAAACCTTAGGTCTCTACCTGGTGTTCCAGTTCTTGGCAGCTGAGATGGCACCCACGGTATAGGACAAAGTCCCTCCTACTCTTCTCTCCTTTTTCCACAAGCAGAGGAGTCTCTCCTCATGGCTACCACCACCACCACAGGCCCATGGGAAGTATTTCCAGGATGCCGATGATGTTCACTCAAGGCCCAAGGGTTCTTCAGCTGGCTTGTGGTACACACTGCCAGTCCTGGGACTCATCCTTCGGGCAATGTGCTCTCCTCTGACCCAGGGCTGATCCAGAAATGCTGTTCAAGAGCCAAGCTATGAAATTGCTCACTTGGTGTTCTACCCCACTGTAGTCAAGCTGATACCTAAGGTGCAAGATGAAGCCACTTTTACTCTTCCCTCTGCTTTTCTCAAGCAGAAGGAGTCTCTTCCCGTAGCTACCACAGCTGGGAATGTGCTGTGTTATACCTGAAGCCAGAATGTCTCAGTCTCAACCCAGGCCCTCGTTGTGTACTACCTGGTACTGCTGTTTCTTATTCAGGGTGCAAAGGCCCTTTAGTCAGCAGGTGATAAATCCTGGCATGACTGGGTCTTTCCCTTCAAAGCAGCTGGTTTCCTTCTTGCCCAGAGTATGTCTAGAAATACCATTTGTAAGCTAGGGCCTCAAATAGGTGCCTCAGGACTCTGGCTGGTGCCATATCTTACTGTGGCTGAGCTGGTATCCAAGCTGCAAGACAAAAATCCTCTTCATTCTTCTCTCTCCTTTCCTCAAGTGGAAAGAAAGTGTTTCTTATAAAGCTGCAAGCTGTGCTGCCTGGGGTTGTGGAAGAAGTAGTACAAGCACTATCTTGGCTGTTCTGGCTGGTGTCTCACTAAGTCATGTGCCACCCAAGTCCACTGGCTCTAAGCCAAATCCAGAACTATAATTTGTTTAGGAGTTGCAGTCATTGTGTCCTAAACTGCCTTTCAAGTTTATTTACAACTCCAGAACATTTTAACATGCAGTGGCAAAGCTTGCCAGAACTCAAGTTTCAGTTGCTGGGATGGACAATTCACCTCTGGCTGAGGCTGGTCTAAATGCTTTTTCCATGGGCATTAGTGGTGTTTCACTGGGTGTTGTTTTTCACTGTGACAGGCAGACTGATTTCTAATGCTAAGTCCCACCATCACTGTGCTCTCCTTCCCCTAGGTACACACATTCTCTTTCTGTGCCACATGGTTACCACCAGGAAACGGGAGAAGGGTGGACTGGTGTTCCTTCAGGGAGGATAATTGGTGGAAACTTCTGTTTGGTTATCTTGCTCTGCCTCCACTGCATGAAACTTTATAGATAGAGAATAATCAGTTCCTCATTGGTAAACCACATTTCAATATAAAAACTCTTTAACACTCCTGGATGTACACTCTACTTCAAAACATTAAGATTTAGCATCGTTTTATTTATCGGAATAGTCATCATTATACACTGTAAACAGTGAATAATAATATACTGGTTTTGTGGAAAAATATTAATAAAAATGATAAACATAAAACCAATGAAGTAGTTACCTTTCTTCTTTTCTCTCCAATCTTGTTATCAGGAGCATTAATGTTACAAATTTGGCCTCTAAATGTACATAGTACATTTACTTAAAATCTAAATCAACATTATTTTTAATTCCACTGATATTTAAAGCTACATGAGTGTTTTATTTTTCCATCTTGAGAAATGGAAAAATAATGGAAATGGGAAGTCAGTTTCATGAAATCAACCCAAAAAGAGCACAACATATGCTAAGCCACTAAAAGTTTCACTGTGTTAGTGACTGGGTCTGAGGAAGGATTATGACTTTATATTATTTCAGGCCATTTTTGCTAATAGTAAGTTTATTTTCATTAGTCTATGCAGCCAACTTAGCACTGGAGCTTGGCTTTGGGTTAAATGGGACTGTGTGTTTGAAATTTTATTTTTACCGTAACCAGTTTTTAGGACAGTTTTGTTTAACATCATTTCTTATGTGTGCACTAAGCGGTTTTCTTTTTCTTTTTTCTTGCATGTAATGCCAACATGAAAATGGTTCTAATCTTTATTCAGACCTCATAGTTGCCTTGACAGTATGACTCTGAATTTTAGAGAGACGCTTTAAAAATAAAGTACTGTAATTATTAGATCCACAATTACTTATCTGCCATAGATGTACTATAATGCTTCAAGAAATGGAAAGTTTTTAATGAGTATAAGCATTTCTTTTTAGGCATTCAGAAAATCTTTCATGTTTGAATCAAACTTACTTTCTAAGAGTCTGTGTATAGATTCTGGATGTTATTTTCCAAAGTAAGGTATTATTTCCCATTTGTTTTTTTCTACTCTTACAACAATAATTTACTCTGTGATGTATGCTATTTGTCTGTGGACACACACACAATAGGAAATGATGGTAATAGAAGGCATTTAGGAAGCTAATCCTTACAGCATTACATACTACTCTTGATATCCTAAACTGTAAGAATACAAGACCTTTTCTCTCCAGCTTTTGTAATTTTCACGTATTCTCTTCTTCAATAAAAGCCTCATTAGCTTTATCCTAAGTGGGCTTTGTTTATCTGGAAATTTGTGTTCATTGTTAAGTAAGACTATTTTTCAAAGTGACAAAAACACTGTACTGCCATTGGGCTACTTTGCAATCTGTTGCTAAAAGTGTTCTATTTAAAAATCAAAACACAAACTATGCTTACTTTTAAATACTCTTGAATTCAAATCTTCCTAAAGTATCTTTCCATGTGACATCCTCTTAGTTCACTCAGGTTTGGATTAAATCCAGATTCACATCCATAACACAATGATTGATTCTCTGCTCTCTGGTGCACAGCATTTTCTGAAGACTCTAGGAGCAAATGTTTATTCGACCTTATGTGTCTTTTCTGTGACAGTCTTCACTTTGGGAGTGCCTGGGATCTAATTTGTATGCTAGGTGTTAACCAGTTGTGCAATTATAGGACAGAGGATGGCTCAAATTTTACCAAAAGGTTGTATGCCTGTGGTGTCCATTTTTCTAAACCAAATATTGAGACAAATTGGTTGACAAGTAAGAACAAACTTGTGGGCACAAAGGGAGATAATATTTTAAAATAGAATATTCCTGGAAAAATTCAAGAAATTAAGTTTAGATACATACACACAAGCGCCCCCTCCAAACCACAAACATAACCTTGGTTAAAAGCAACTACCTTTGCTTTTAACCAAGAGTACGTTTTGAAAGCTAGTTGCTTTTAACCAAGGGTATGTTAAATATTAGAGACAGTACCCTAATAATCCAGTTAGTTCAGATATCTTAATTTAATGTTTACATATAGCCAATTACTAATTTTATAATAAATAAAAAATTGGAAGCCAGTCAACACTGGGATCTTACTTTATTTTTAATTTCTAAACACTCAAATTATGTGTATAGCCTCTAGTATTCTATTTTGTTAAGCAGGAGAGTAGAAAAAATAGTGTTTAGAGCATGTAAGTTATATAAAATGAATCATATAATATATGAAATATACATTTAAGTTATGTTAAATATAAAAGTAATTATCACAATATATGAAATATAAAAATAATTTATCACTGGCATAATTCTGATATTATATTTTATTTCAATACTATACACCTAAATATAAATTTTTGTATTTATAGATCTTTAAAATTATAGATTATTTCTTGAGGGTTTTTGTATTGCTTTTAAAGAAATATTTCAAAGCTGCCTAGAAAGTAATTGTTACAATCAAGGCAAGGATTTTATACATAATTGCCAATGAAATACTTCAAGTGATTCATATTCAGTTGTACAGAGGTTTTAAGGTCCATGCGGACAGCTGCAAGTTGTCTTAGAGAATCTATAATGAAGTAACTCTTATGAGGCTTATTGTCTTCCATATGGAACAAAATAATATAGCCTTGACATTGATGTATGCAATGTATTTTTAAGATGACATTTACACAATACTGTTCTTCCCAGTAAAAAGTAGCAATCCATTTTCTCTTGCCAAGGAAGGAACTTTGTCTGTAATATATAACAATATGGCTGAAAAGGTTTAATGCTCTAAATTCTCCATTTTGCTTTGGTATGCATTCCTAACAATACCAACTGATTACTATTCTAACAAAAACATTTTTTTAAGTCTCAATATGTCTAGTACTAAAATATTTATTTTTCCAAGGAAATTTAATATATAGATTATAAAATGTGATTTTATAAAAGAAACAAAAAGATAAATTTTATAAAATATCCTGTTTTGTTCATTGTGGGAAATCAGTCATGTTCATTATCACCATGTGTCCGAGCAATAGAATAGGAACTATAATTAACCTAAGTCTTAGTCAGCTCAGGCTGCTATAAAAAATTACCTTAGGCTCAGTGGCTTAAACAACAAATATTTATTTCTCACAGTTCTTGAGCCTGAAAGTCCAAGACTGGGTTGCCAGCATGATCAGGTTCTGGTGAGGGGCCTCTTTTGGGTTGCAGACAGCTGACTTGTATTCTCATACAGTGCAAAGAGAACTAGCTAGTTCTATGGCCCCTTATAAGAGCGCTCATCTCATTCATGAGGACTCTTCCCTCATGACCTAATTACCTTCCAAAGTCCCCACCTTCCAATACCATTACATGGGAGATTAGATTTCAACGTATGAATATGGAGAGACACAAACATTCAGTTTATAACAACATAGTTAGCAACAACAAATAGGGTGTGGCAGCATGAATTTTGGATAATGATATCAAATAAAAGTATCTTTAAAAGTCAATGAGGAGAAACATAAAGAGGATTAAGTACAAGGAAATGTGGATTCTCAAGATCTATTAACCTATCAATAGTTAAGACCTATTAACTTCACAAATATAATGCAAAAATAATTAATGGCTATAAGACAAATGAAACTCAGTTCACAAATTCAGGTGGTAAAGAACTATAATTATTTTCTGTGAATTAATTTTGGATTTTAAGTCTCTATATTTTTGGTAAGGTTAAAATAATATCTGTTCTTCAGCACACCTTCTACCCCTGCCTGGACTGACTCTCTCTCTGTGTGCCTCTCACTCATTCAGTGTGTATGTGTATGTGTGTGTGTGTGTGTGTGTGATCTCTTTTTCTTCACTGAGAAAAATATCCTTTCAGTCTTTTCTAAGAGGCCATGGTTAGGCTTTCCAAATAAAATTTTGAGTAGGTCTGATGATGTAGTAAAAAGAACTTAAAAATACAGTACCTAACCATGGCCAAGGAAGATTCCCCTTATGTCATAATCTCATAACCTTGTGTGGGGACTGGAATACCACCATGCCCTCCTACAACCCCATAGTCTGGAATAGAATTGAGGGAAGGAATCCGTAATTCTGAGTTCCTCTAATCTGGTACATTCTCACATCATGCAGATACTAAGACTAGGTACATCCACTCACTTACATCCTAATCTTATATTTGTCCTTTGCATCAAATATTTGTCCTACTTTTGGTAGTAAACCAAACTGAAAGCAGTCTTAGACATGACTGAGTCATTATTTGCCCCAGATTTAGAATTTTACCAAGTTTTGTAGTTTAACCTAGTTCACTTCATTGGTCTTATCTATCCTCTCTTCACTCTGAAACTAAGGATTCTAGAAACAAAAGACAGAAAATATGCTGCCTTAAGCAGAAAGGAAAATGAGATGAGTGTAAATAAGGGGAATTATTATCTTAAACTATTAGTCAGCCAGTCCAAATGTTAGAGTAATAAAAAACACCTCTATGTCACATGAGAATAATCAAAATACTTTACTTTTTAAATTTGATATTTTCAGGAAATAGAAGCATACTGTAAAGAATTATGAAGAATTTCACATTGAATTTAGCAAGAAAAAAGATGCAATAATTCATTTTTTAAAAACTCAGTTCCCCGGTGAATGTGCCTTGTTTCCAATTGATTCTATCTCATGATTCAATTGCTACTAAAGCTTTGAGACATCTTTAGGGCTGGCCTTGGGAGGAACTGTAAAACAGGTGTGTCAACTTTATTACACCATTTCTCTTCTATTATCAATAATATATGTGATTTCTTTGTGTTCTCTTATCCTCCTTTTTCCCAAAACTTACTCTGGAAAATAGGTAACAACATTCACAGAACACTCACTTAGAATACAACTTAAGAACTAGGGAAATTCTATTTGGAGGTGAACAATTATTGTTGGGGTCTCAAGCCCTGAGAATCAGTATGCCCCGGCAATCAATATATGTTTGTATTCCTCAGAAGAATCTCTCTGAGGAATTTATTTTCTAATTTGGCACCCACTCAACTTCACTGCTTTTTCTAAAGTAGTGACATCTCTCTTCTAAGGAATACAAACATATTTCTAATTTCGAAACAGTAATTTTTCCAGTAGCAAATTCTCTAATGGCTTTTTCTTCCTCCACAATTTAAACATTTAAAAGTCTTAATTTACTCCCTGACATATATATTTTACTTAACACTAAACAGAATTTTGCAAGATTAATTTAGTGCTTTGCTTTGAGAGAAAATTTTTAGAGTAGAAGAGACAGAAACTCACAGAAGGGACAAGTTCTTGCAGTTGGCAACATGCACTACTCTGTGGAAACCAGTGCATAATTAGATTCTCTTCTCTCTCTTACTCCTCACTATTCCTTGACTGTAAGTTCATCTCCATGCCATGCCTACAATGATACAGAAAAATATACTGAAGTTAAACTCTCAGTTTTGAATTACTTAACATGAATCCATGTAATTCGGGGATTAGAGTTATTTTATTTTTAAAATACTAGATGTGTGGCAAGAGAATTTTTTAATTTAAAGGTTTTTTTTTATGTTTTACTTAATTAAATGGAAGTAACCTCAGATCTGGACAGGGATATAGTGTTGTAAAAAAATATAGTAAACTACATATGATCCTCTCAGTGTTCTAGGGTGGTTACTCCTCTATTTGTCCAACTAAAACTCAGAGTAATTATACCAAATTACATACAAATTAAGTCACAGATGTGTTAGCCACGGATATTCAGTTATAGGAATAAGTTTCAGTAGTTGAGTTATATAACCCAATGGGGTTATCATTGCTTTAAAAATGTATCTTCTCATTAAGCTTTCATAAATTTTTTGCATTTAATGTGCATTAGGAGGCATCTAAAATCAGAAGCAATAGATTCCTAAGAGGTTCTACTCAAGGTGATGATGATGGTTCACATTTACTTGAAATGGAAAGGGAATTTTATTATGTTTACAGTAATTGGCATATTTTTATGGATTTATTTTCTAATTGGAACCCACTCCACTGCTCATGCTACAGTAGTGGCATGATGGATTACTGTAGGTTCTTTTCACTATTATTAAATTTAATTATTTCTTACTCATGTACCCAGATGTGAACAGCATCAGGTTTCTAATCTAATAATACAGACTATTTGGAAAATATGTGCTGTCAATTAGAGACATTTATAATAGAAACAATAAAAAGAATCATTAATGAAAAGTAGTTTGCCTCTCACTGCACTTGGCTATAATTAATTAAAAGTACTTTGAAATTGATGTCATTAATAAACTTTTCTTACTTTTACAGCAATGAAGCGTCTTGAGATTTCTTTGTAAAATTAGAAACATATTACAAAATAGATGAATGGCTTCTGCTTTTTAAAACGTGATTTTCTTCACCTCCAACAAATGGTTTAAACAATAAAAAGAGAAAATAATGTTTTGAATTTTCAGCCAAGAGAGAAATATAACTTACTTAAATTTGATTAGCATGTTCTAGGGATGGACATGACGAATCTTGTTACTTATTCTGCTTGTTATTTTCCATTTACCTCCAAATATCTTTTTCTGCCCTCTCAGTGCTGCAGGGGATATCTCCTGAAGCCCCTTGCCCTTTGGCTTTGAGCAATTTTGGCCAACAGGTAATGACAATAGAGACTGAAGGGTAGAAAGAGGGAAGTTAGAATATCCTTCTGCTTCTCTCCCTATTTCGGTGCTACTACTCTGGCAGCAATGGCACCTCTCCTTTTACAGATCTTTCCCTGGGCTCCAGTACATATGCAGCCCTTCCCAGAGGTAGAAATGTTTTCCTGGAGTTTCTAGTCTCTTGGTGTTACAATATCATTTATTTGTTCTTGTCCTTTTATATGTACATATACCATAATAAATGCTCTTCATTTAAACGATTTCAATACATTCTGTTTTCTCAGAGACCTTGACTTATAGGTAGTTAATAAATAATTAGTCTGTTTCTGAAATCATGGGCCAAGAGTGTCTGTGCTATTTGCACATATCAGTCCATGAGATCAGGTACAAACATAAAAATTTAGCATATAGAAAATTTGATATGCTATGAAGTTTTTCTTGAGGTAAAATTTTTTAAGTATCTTCAAGGAAAGATACTTTCTTCACTAGGGATATCTCATAACCTGAAGGCAATAATGCATAAGAATTTAAAAGTACTTTAGTTTTTCTTGGCGGTAATATTATATTAAGGCAATGATGCCAGACCTGAATCTTTCAATAGGTATGGTCAATCTTATTATTCATATACATAAGAATTATGAAATTCTTAGTGATTTGCATTAATGCATCAAAGTGACTGTAATTTCAGAAATAATAATTTGCAACCTAAAATCCTATAAGGGTTCACTGAATGTATCTCAATATTTCTATTTTAATATACTTTCAATTTGCATTACTTACAGTGATTTTTAACGTTACTGCAATATTTTATGCGGATTCTAAAACTGACTGTTGTCCAGGCATGGTGCCTCATGCCTATTATCCCAGCACTTTGGGAGTCAGACCTAGGAGGATCGCTTGCATCCAGGAGTTCCAGAACCAGCCTGGACAACATACCAAGACCTCCATCTCTACAAAAAAAAATTAAAAATTAACCAGCCATTATGGCATGTGTCTTTCATCCCAGCTACTTTAGTTACTGAGGTGGGAGAATCACCTGAGCCGAGGAGGCCAAGGCTGCAGTTGTTATAGGTAGGCAGTCATGAGCAGGGCAGGAGAGGACTCTCCCACAGCCCACTAAAAATGTCGGGTGATGGTTCGGCAATTATTGTATTGTCCTCTAAAAGTGATAAATTGGCATCCGGTGCCAGGGAGAGGCCCGTTCCTTATGGTCCACACCTGTTAACATTAAAGTGTTAATTAAAGCCAAACCCCAGGGAGAAGAAACTTCCTGGGCATGCTCATTAAGAGACAAAAATGGCGAAGTATGATCTTCTGGGTACACTCCATCCCATAAAGGAAGAAAGCCTCAAATGGGCAAGCACATAACTCTCTACACACACTGCACATGCTCAATTCCCAAAGGTAAGGAGGATACTTTGTCTGCTGGAAGCCTACCCTAAGGGAAGAATCATGGGAAAGAGGCGAGCCTATAAAGTCCCAGGATCAAGGTTAAAAGTACTTCTTTTTTCTCTCTTTGACTTTCAGGCTCCCACTTAGATCTCTTCCAAGGGTTCTTTTCTTTCTTTCCTGTTGTAAACTCTTTTTAAATATACTTCACTCCTGCCTTGAAACTTGCCTTAGTCCCTTTTTCTGCTTTATGCCCCTGAGTCATTCTTTCTTTTGAGGAGGCAAAGACTGAAGTTGCTATGGACACATATGGATAAGCCACCGATAACTCGGAGTAACTCAGATCTCTTCCACTGCTAACACAGTGAGCTATGATCATATTACTGCACTCAGCCTGGGCAAAATGTTTTGAGACCCTTTCTCAAAAAAATAAACGAATAACATAAAGTTGACTTAAAATAAATATAATTATAAAACATTTTTATCCTATTCTTTTGGAGTGTACTGTTGTTACTAAAGAAATTCCTCTTGGTAACATTTACAGTAAAATAAATAAGTCCATTAATATGCCATTGAGTACAGTAATATTTTGTTTGATAAATTTATGGTCAACTATCAGGGCATCCCTTCCAATATTAATATTTACTAAATGTAAGTAATGTGTGATATGTTTCCAACATGTTGTGGTGTTATGATATATTGGTTTTCAATGAAGTTTCCTGGCTTATAGCCCCCATAGCTCTTGTTAGTCTGTTGTTATAATGTTGGGTGTGTTAGTTCTCAGGGGCAAGCCTCTGACCTCCTTATGCCCTCATTTTACCTGCCCCAGGGCAGGACTCTAAGGCTCCCCACCTTTATGATTGTGGATCTTAAGACCCTCCCATAAAAAGAGTCCCACCCTATACCCTGCAGAAAGGAATGCCAACATCACGAACCTTCCATGAAAACCAAGAGGACAGGGTTCAGTGAGCTTCCAGACAGGTGAATAAGTAGAAATATCTGGAGGGTGGTGCAACCAGGTAGGGCATGGAGGCTCCATATCCTTCTCCCCATACATCCTGTCTTTTCACCTGTATCCTCTGCAATATCCTTTGTAATAAACTAGTAAACATAACTGTTTCCCTGAGTTTCTTGAGCTGCTACAGCAAATTAATGGAACCCAAAGACGGGGTCATGGAAATACCAACTTGAAGCTGGTTGGTTAGAAGTTCTACAGAGCCAGACTTACAACTAGTATGGGGTGGAAGACAGTCTTGGGTACTGATTCCTCATCTTGTGAGATCTGACACTATCTACCTGGAGATAGTGTTCTCTAACTGAACATGATCTAATTCAGTTAGATGGTTTTCTAACTCAATTAGAGAACACTTAGCTGGTGTCTGCTGCTTGGTGTATGGGGAAAAACACCCACACACCATATGTGGCCATGGAAGTCTTCTTTATTGATGATTACTGTAGTATTAGAGTAGGAGAAAAACAGAGAGAGAATTTTCACTACACACCTATAAAACTCTAAGTAATTATTTTAGATATGTAGTATCTTTTGTAAAGACTGTGAACTGAAAAACAGTGTTCATTTCTGACTGATGTGTAATCCCTGGAACATAGTAGGTGCTAATCAAATGGTTAAATAAATGAATACACTTCTGGCTCAAAATATCTGTAAAACATTGGTTAATTTATAAATGATTAAAAGTTAGAATTTTTTAAGAAAAAATTTCAAATCTTTTTACTGATGTATTACAGAAAATGATTCCATTTTCATTTAATATATTCTATTCATTGCTTTAGCATCCATTTACTGTCCCCAAACCTCAACTTACATGATTAGTGGTTGCATTACTAGGGTTTATTTACATGATTTTTAATATGGTTATGAGAAAAACACTTTGACTTCAGGCTTTTAAAATGTGTTCTTTTCTGAAATAGTTTTCATTGTGTGATAGCTTTATTTATTCACTTTTTTAAAAATGTTATGACTTACATGATCATCAGAATAACTTGGAAATCATGTAGCACCAGTCAAAAATGCAGTGCAATGTTTATAACTTCATGTTTTATTTCACTTTTATCTATTTGAGTTATTGAGGGTATGTGCTGAATATTGTCCCTTTGCCCCTGCAAGTATAGTAATTGTCCTTCTCCACCTTACTTGTTCCCCCAGAACACTAAATTTTATGAACTGAATCTCCCATATTCCTTTGCCATCAGTCTTTGAGTTGTATTTGGACAATGAGAGATACAAGGCAAAACTCTGAAGGCAAAAGGCAAGTGAAAGAGGACACTTATTCCCTCAGCTCACAGCCTGCTAGGCTGTATACCTTTACAGGAGGCCTCATCCTCTGATGGGTATCTCTCCCTAGAACCATAACCCTAGCTCTACTTCTCTCCAGTTCTAACAACTGTTCTATTTTTTACTCAGGCCTAGAAATGGAAGAAGCTCCCTGTAATTGCTAGCTCTGGAATGCAACACCATCCCTTCTCTGTACCACATATCCTGTCTACAGCTTTATAGATAGCACTTTCATTAAACTCTCTTTAACTCATTTAAATGTTTTGTTTTGTTTTCCCTCTTGCCAGGACTTTGACTGATACATGGCATTTTATTAAGCAGCTTATATTTTTAAGTTTTTCACTGCTTCCAAATGATTTCTTTGGAAATGTTGTTTATTTACTCTCTCATCTAACATAATGTATTGTCACTGACATAGATGTATTTGTTAATTGAAAAATACATGGTTGGCATGGAGAAATTAACATTACCAAACATCTTAATTCAATAAACTTTTTTGTCACATTTCTATGGAGGTATAGAAACATCTTAAATAAATTAAAAAATCTGTGTCATTATTTTAAAATACAAATTTTTTTATATAGAGAGACAAGATGATAACCTACTACTTCTACAGTTAGATTAATTTGCATACCTATATGGAAAATGACATAAATAGCTCTGATATTCCACAGAATAAAATACATTAACATTTTAAAGGTAATCATTAATCACCTTTGTCATGATATTATGATCCACTTTAACCTTCATTTTTCACACTTTGACTATTATTGAAATGCCATGTTGACTTGGATTATGTCAGTATATCATATTACCAACCCAGCTGATTTTGATAAGTCAAAGCTAAAAGACAGAGTGAAAGAGACAGATCTTTTTCAAAGAATATCTTTAAGATTTGTTATTTTTAACAGTATTTACTACATGAGGAATTATTTATGTATTACTACATTAATAAAGAAGTACATTTGGAAATATTTTACCACTATGTTGATTATAAACTGATTGAACAAATGTTTTGGGGCATACATCTTCCTAGGTGCTGATGCCAGGTGTTCCACCATGACACATGTATACCTATGTACACATGTACTCCAGAACTTAAAGTATAAGAAAAAACAATGAAAAAAAAAATACAATGAATGTGTATTAGTCTGTTGTCACTCTGCTAATAAAGACATACCCAAGACTGGGTAATTTATAAGAAAAAGAGGTTTAATTAACTTACAGCTGACCCACATGGCTGGGGAGGCCTCACAATCATGGCAGAAGGCAAAGGAGGAACAAAGTCACGTCTTACATGGAGACAGGCAAGACAGCTTGTGCAAGGGAACTCCCTTTTATAAAACCATGAGATCTTGTGAGACTTATTCAGTATCACAAGAACAGCACAGGAAAAACCTGCTCCTATGATTCAATTACCCTCTACCAGGTCCCTCCCATGACACATGGGGATTACGATCATTACAACTTAAGGTGAGATTTGGGTAGGAACACAGCCAAACCATATCAGAATGAAATAGAGAGAGAGAGTTAATATAAGTAACCAACACACACATAGCCAGTTACTGATAGTGCTATGCAGAGAAATAAAAAAGAAAAAGGGATAAGGTGTTCTGAAATGGGGACGAGCTTAATTGGCATGTTTACCTGTTGTAGCACAATGCAAGGAGCTAAAATAACTTAAATCCTTTGACCCACCTCCTATCTTTGGAATTATTATTGTCATAATTTTTATTCTACAAATACTTCAAATCTTCGGAATGATTGCTACTCTTCTTTTATAGAGTAAATATTTATATTTATTCTTTCAGATAATTAAAATTTCACTGTCTTTCTATTTCCTTTTGCATTATTGATGTTCCAGTTGGGATTTATTTTATCAACGGAAAGCAATTCTTTATTATTTCCTTTACATTATCTCAAGTAATAAGTTCAGGATGTTTTTGTTATTGTGGCTTCAAGATTTTCTTCATCTTTAATCTTGGAAA
The DNA here is from genome assembly GCA_004027835.1 of Alouatta palliata. Classification (NCBI taxonomy): domain Eukaryota; kingdom Metazoa; phylum Chordata; class Mammalia; order Primates; family Atelidae; genus Alouatta; species Alouatta palliata. The sequence continues at coordinate 1,576 of PVKV010026298.1, read as the reverse complement.
ATCTCTTGGGTTTAACAATCTCACTGGTAGTAATTTTATTTTGCCACCAAACCATTCCTTTGTCTTCTATCCACACTTGATTCTGTCACAAAGTCATGTCTCAGTTAATTAATTCTCTCTTCAACTGTGCCCAATCTATTTTTGAACTTTTAATTTTTTTTTCTTTTTTTTTCTTTTTTTTTTTGAGACAGAGTTTCGCTCTTGTTACCCAGGCTGGAGTGCAATGGCGCGATCTCGGCTTACCGCAACCTCCGCCTCCTGGGTTCCAGCAATTCTCCTGCCTCAGCCTCCCGAGTAGCTGGGACTACAGGCACGTGCTGAACTTTTAATTTTTATGAGTACATAGCAGGTATGTACACATACCATATATATACCTATATATGCACATATGTATGGGTGTATACGTATGATATATATATATATATATATATATATATGAAGTACAAAAGATATATATGTATATAAGAACTACATATATATGTGAAGTACACAAGAAAATTTGAAATAGGCCTGCAATGTATAATAATTGCATAATGGTAAATGGGGTATCCATACCCTCAAGCATTTATCCTTTGTGTAACAAACAATTCAATTATAATCTTTTAGTTATTGTTAAATGTACCATTAAATTATTATTTACTAAGTTATCATGTTGTGCCATCAAGTAGTAGATCTTATTCACTCTTTGTAATTAATTGATGTGCCCATTAACCATGCCTCCACTCCCCTCACCTTTCCCAGACTCTAATAACCCTCTTTCTACTATCTCTATGAGTTCAATCATTTTAATTTTTAATAATAAGTGAGAACATGTGAAATCAGTCTTTCTGTGCACCACTTATTTCACTTAACATAATTACCTCCAGGGTCATCCACACTGTTGCAAGTAACAAGATCTCATTATTTTTTATGACCAAATACAACTCCACTGTGCATATGTGCCATATTTTCTTTAGTTATTTATCTGTTGATGGACACTTAGGTTGCTTCCAAATCCTGGCTATTGTGAACAGTGCTGCAATAAATGTGAAAGCACATATATCTTTTCCATATACTCATTTCCTTTCTTTGAAGGTATATACCTAGCAGTGAGATTGCTGGATCATATGGTAGCTCTATTTTTCATTTTTTGAGGAAACTCCAAACTATTCTCCATAGTAGTTGTATGAATTTACATTCCCACTAACAGCGTACAGGGGTTCTTTTTCTCCATAACTTCTCCAGCATTGTTATTTCCTGTCTGTTGGATATAAGCCATTTCATTGAGGCGAAATATCTCATTGCAGCTTTGGTTTGCATTTATCTGATGACCAATGATGCTAAGCATCTTTTTATATGCCTGTTTTCCATTTGTATGTTTATTCAGATCTTTAGTCCATTTTTTTTTTATATATATACTTTTTATTGCATTTTAGGTTTGGGGGTACATGTGAAGAACATGCAAGATTGTTACATAGGAACACACATGGCAGTGTGATTTGCTGCCTTCCTCCCCATCACCTATATCTGGTATTTCTCCCCATGCTATCCCTCCCCAACTCCCCACCCCCTGCTGTCCCTCCCCTTTTTCCCCCCA